>PVIA01007412.1:0-83655 GCA_004024845.1 Tonatia bakeri | reverse complement strand
GTGCCAAAGTGGCACGACAGGGAGGCCTGTTCTGAACCCCCTCACAGGGAATCATTGAAATCATTATCAAGGCCTTTTCCTTACAATGCAACCTAAATGATGAGACATTCTAAATTTCTCCATTTTGGGAAATTTTCCAAATTTTTACTGTAATCTAATATGTAGTGTGACAGTAATTGTCAGTGAAACAACTAATCTCTTTATACCCACATTTTTATCACTTTATGTAACATTTAACTAAATTATAGATTAAAATAACAAAATTCACTATTATAAATAGATTTGGGAGAAAACACAATTGAGTCCTGAAGAGCAAATAACTGGGGAGAGAGAAATTGCCCAGATTTGCTAGCTGCTAGCATTGGGCTGGCCAGGGGCTTACCTTGGTGCATTTTCAGAGGGCCCGGGGAAACGTGGTTAGCCAGCAAGATGCAAGCTGGGTATGTGGAGGTCAGCTAGTGTAACTTCACCAGAGCTAGGCCAAGAATTCAGTTCTCAGATAATTGGGCTGGATAGAACATATGAAGGTCTGAAAGGGCAGTGTGTCCTCCAACAATATTCCTTAAATGTTTTGATTTATCTTGATGGGAACTGGACAGCAGCTAAGTCATCCCTGTGCTTCAATCTCCCATATTCAGTTTAGGGCTCAGTGAATGGTAGCCGCTGACCAAATAGTCTGGAAGGCTCAATTCATCTGAATAGCCAGTGTGTGGTGATGTTAAGGCTATAGAACTTCTGGTTTCCACCCAGGAGCAGGACTCTCGGGAGCCAGTCAAAGCTTCTGTGCCTAACCAGTGGCTCACCAGTGACAGAATAGGACAAGATATATTGAGCACAAAAGATTCAGAGAATCAACGTTCAGCTGTATGAAGAGCTCCTGCATACAGGTAAGAAGAAAAATCCAATTGCCAAAGGGCAAATTATCTGACAATGTTATTTACTCAAGAAATTCTCAGGGAATATAGATGAAAACAATCCATTGGATTAACAAAAATTTAAAGTCTGACAACATCTAGTGTTGGCAAAAATTTGTGTCAATGGGCATGCCCACACGATTGTGATTCTGTAAACTGATACAATCTTTTTGAGGAATAATGTCACAGCACTCGTTAAGAATCATGTCTCAGTGCCTTCTCAGGGCCAGCACCAGTCCAAAGGCTGGGATTACAACAGTAAACCAACAAAGTCCTGTTCTTGTAGAGCTTCCTTTTAGTGGAGGGAGGTCCATAATAAACACATAAATATATGTCTGAAGTCGATTAAAGCTGGGAAGAAAATAACACGAAGTAAGATGTGAATGACAGATGAGTGTGGTACTGCTTTATCCTCCTCCTCCTCCTTATTTTAGTTAGAGTTTGTTTGAGCCAAACTGAGGACATATGCCAGGGAGCAGTATCTCAAGTTTTGCAGGGTTTTTTCTTGATCAGATTTTAATTAATTTATTTATTAAAAAATCATTTGATTGATTTTAGAGAGAGAAGGAGGGGGAAGAGAGAAATATATCATTTTTTTTATTGATTCATTGGTCAATTCTTATATGTGCCCTGACCAGGAATCTAACCTGAAACCTTGGCACATGGATCCGAAGCTCTAACCAAATGAGCTGCCCAGTTAGGGCTTTATTTATTATTTTAAATCAATTAAAAAATTTCAATTACGATTTATATACATTATTATATTATTTTTAGGGGTATGCCCAGTGATTAGACATTACAAAATTAAGTGATCATCCCAAAAAATGCTGCGCCCATCTGATGTCATACATAGATATTACAACGTTATTGACTATATTCCCTATGCTGTACTTAACATTCCCATGACTATTCTGTCACTACCAAATTGTACTTCTTAATCCCTTCACCTTTTTCACCCACCTCACCAACCTTTCTCCCATCTGGCAACCGTTAAAATGTTCACTATGAGTCTATTTCTGTTCTGCTTGTAATTTTATTTTGCTTTTTTTTTTAGGTTCAATTGTTAACAGATATGTATTTTTTTCTTTTTCTTCTGCTTAGAGAAGACCCTTTAACATTTCATATAATACTGGTTTGATAGTGATGAACTCCTTTAACTTTTTATTGTCTGAGAAGCTCTTTATCAATTCTTTGATTCTAAATGATAGCTTTTCTGGGTAATTATGGTTGTGGGTCCCTGCTTTTCATAACTTTGAAAATTTCTTGCCAATTCCTTCTGTCCTGCAAAGTTTCTTTTGAGAAATCAGCTGACAGTCTTATGGGAGCTTCCTTATAGGTAACTAACTGCTTTTTTTCTTGCTGTTTTTAAGATGGTCTCTTTGTCATTAACCTTGGCATTTAATTATGTTGTGTCTTGGTGTCAGCCTCTTTGGGGTCATCTTGTTTGAAACTGCTGAGCCTCTTGGACTTGTATGTCTATTTCCTTCACCAAGTTAGGAAAGTTTTGTCATTATTTTTTCAAATAAGTTTTCAATTTCTTTCTCTCTCTCTTCTCTTTCCAGCACCCTCATGATGCAAACATTGGTATGCTTGAAGTTGTCCCAGAGGCTCTTTACACTATACTCATTAAAATTTTTTTTTTCTGTTCTGATTGGGTACTTCTTGTTTCCTTGTATTCCAAATCATTGATTTGATTCTTGGCTTCATCTACTCTATGGCTGATTCCCTGTAAATTATTCCTTTGTTTCTGACTGGTCCTTTTTTATGCTGTTGAGGTTCTCACCTAAGTTCATTGAGCATCCTTATAATCAGTTTTGTGAACTCTGCATCTAGTAGATTGCTTGTCTCAACATTGTTTAGTTCTTTTTCTATAGTTTTGTTCTGTTCTTTCATTTGGACCATATATCTTTGTCTCCTCAATTTGGCAGCCTCCCTGTGTTGTTTCTGTATATTAGGTAGAGCTGCTACATTTTCCAGGCTTGGGAGAATTGCCTAATGTAGTAGATGTTCTGTAGGGTCCAGTGGCAGAGTCTCTTAATCACTCATGCTGGGCACTTGAGGTATGCCACATGTGGCCTGTGAGGACCCTCCTTTTGTTGTTAAGCTTTGATTGCTGTTGACATATCGATGAGAAGGCTTTACTCCCAGGCTGATCAATATCAAGGACTGGCTGCAACCACTGATCACTGATTTCCAACCACCATGGAGGATCAGTTCTACAGGGGTCCACCCCACAGAGCAGTACTTACTTCAGTGGGGCTCTGGTGCCTATTGATTTTACCCTTGGGTATGCCACTTGTGGAGGTAGTTGGGTGGTGGTCTTGTGGCATGGTCTGAATCTCTCTACTGGGTGCACTGGCTCTGACGCTTCCCAGAAGGTGTAGGCCAAGGTTAACCACAGCCTGTGTTCTATTTGGGGCCACCTGGCATAAGCTACTAAGTGACCTGCAGGTGGTTGTTACTTGTGCTGGGTTTAGGGGTGCTCCGGCGAGGACAAGCTGTGAACCAAAGTTGACTGCTGTTAGTGCCCAATAGAGAGCAACTTAGGGAGAGGTACAGGGCATACTGAGGCCAGATGCTGCTTGTTTGAGGAAAGTCTGAAGGATGAGCAAGATAGGCCCTTTGTATGGAAAAGCCACTGGAATCAGTTGGCGTAGGCCTGAAAATTGGGTGGGGTGGGTTCTCAAGGAATCACCAGGACAACACAAACAGTGTGATCCAGGTTGATGGAGACTCAGATATGGCACCCACCTGCTGGCTCTGTCGGTGAGGACTCAGAAAAAGAACAATGGCTTTTGCTGTCACTTCTGCCTGGGAGAAAGCTACCCCACCTTCTGCCCTGGTGTTGGACAATTCAGTTCTCCCCTGTATTTCCTTGGTTCCTTTCAAGTTGGCACACCAGCACAGGAACTCAGAGGGAGTAGATCCAAGCAAGTCTGTGCACAGTCCCTTTTAAAGGAACTGCCTGGGACCAGAAGCCCTCTGTCTCCCTCAGCCTCAATTTCCACTGGTTTTTACAGACAGAAGTTAGGGGACTTCTCTTCCTGACACTGGAACCCTGGGCTGGGGGCCTGGTATGGGACTGGGACCCCTCACTCCTCACAGGGGACCTCTGCAGCTGAGATATCCCTCCTGATTTCTATCCACCACAATGGGTGTGGGACTAGCTTGTTCTGTGTCTCCACTCCTCATACCAGTCTTAATATGGCTTCTTAATTCCCTAGTTGTAGGACTTCCATCCAGCTAGGTTTCAGATGGTTCTGAATAATGGTTGTTTTATAGTTTAATTGTATGTTTGATGTGGTTTTGGAAAGAGGCAAGTATTGCTTTTACTTACACCGCCATCTGGTGCTATTTTATGTAGGGTGGTCAAGGATGGCCTTGGATAAGATGGGTTTGACTATTTGCATTGGAAGGGTTTCATGACCCATTGTTTATTGAAGGAAGCAAGTTGTAGAAATGTAACTTGGGTATAATCCCTTTATAGTAAAAAGATGTGTGTGTATTTAAATACATGTAGTACATAGATATAACACAATCTGTACACAGAGGGTGCACTCCCACACACGTGCTTAAAACACTTCACCCTGTTCATCCCTGGGGCAGTGCACGGGCTGTGATAGGAAGGAGGGGGGGCATATATTACTCGAGTGCATTTTTTAAAGTAAACATCAACATAAAATACTGGGAACATAAAATAACATTTGAACAAAAATTACAAGTTTAGTAGAAGATGACCCTGATAAAATGTATTAAAACATTTTTTTAAAACTAAGCATTTGGGGGCTATGGCCTTAAAACAAATCAGTAGATTTAAAAAATGGAGACAGAATACAGGCAAATGATGGCCTGATGTCCCAGAGGAAATCACACTTGGGGTCACAGCTCACACACTGGTACCCTGAGGCCTTGGGCCACTTACCCTCTCTAAGGGTCAGTTTCCTCCTCCGTAAAATGGGATGACTTCTTCTCAGAGGAGCTGTGAGTAACACATGAATTAATTCACATGCAGTGTTGAGAGTACTGTTTGGCACACAGTTAAGTGCTTCATAAATATTAGCTTTTAAAAGGGTCCTTGGTTGCACCAAGTTAGAAATGGCTTCAGACACAGCAGGCAGCCCAGCAGCAGGAGGTGGGGCCCCTTGACTTCTGTTCAACATCTCAGCATTTCTCAGATATTTGTGAAGTCTGAGAAATATATTTTTAATAATTAGTCAGAATGCAAGAGCCTGGCTGGTGTGTGGTTTACAGGTCAGGGAACAAGTGTGGGCAACACCGAGTTGCACACAGTGGGGCTCATGTCCGACTCTGCCGCTCAGTAGCCTCCACCTTTGTTATTTGAAAAATAAACAGGCCCCCAGACTCCCGCTGGGGTGCTGTTTGCACGGATGGCGAGAGGGAAAACAACAGACAGGCCCTCTTCCCTTTGCTGACATTTGTCTTAAAAAAGCTGCACTGTTGTGGGCCCTCTGAAAATCAAGGGCTTTGGGGGTTTTCTAGGAAATGTAAGTGAGCACATCTCAAAATGAGTAATTAACTTTAAAATAAATGACTAGACAGTTTTACATCCCTAGAAAGCAACTTGCAAACTCTGCTCATTGTAAATGGCAGGTATCAGTGACACATTTAATTTTGCCAAGGACAAATGTTAAGGAACCCTACCTGAACTTCTGCAGAGTGAGAGAAAACCCAGAATTTCCAAAAATATCGCACTGCACCACCTCACTGGACACCCCTTTTCTTATTACAACCTCTCCCTTTTCCCTCCGAATACTGTTACCAAGTAAGCCGAAGTACAGAATGACCCTGCCAGGGTCACTGCGCCTTAAGAGCTTTGACACAAAGCCAGGTGTTGAATGCATTCACAGGACACTCAGTCACTCACCGCAAGCCCTGACCTACCACCCGCCCTCACGGAGTATGGTGACCTCAGCAGGGTTTCTCCCACCCTTTAACCTTTCTTTTCTGTCTACTTTCTGTTCATGTTCCCTCTCTTCCTTCATTCAGTTCTTGTCTCCATTCTCCATCCCCTGCTCTGAGCATTTCCTCTATTTTCCCCCGACTTGTTTCCTGTGGAGCACATTTGCCAACATTGTATCTAAAAATTTATGTTCATTTTAATATTCTTTTGTGTGCTCAAAATAGACGTATCCACAGATGTGTCTCGGCTGAAAGTTGTTACTCACCAAGCTAGAGCAGACTTAGCTACATTGCCGTTTCCCCATGAAATCTCACTGTTCTTTTTATAGTGTTTCATTGCATCTTTGAAAAGTAACATTTTAGGAAATGAGCTGTACTTTATTGGAAGAATAACTTAAGAACTCTCATGATAAGGACCCAAGCAAGATTTATCTCTGTCCCTGAGTGTTGAAGAATTTAAGCATAGAAGCAGTAGCAATGTTCCTGGAAGATGGGTGACCTCAGAGATAAGATGCTTCTGAAGATTCAGAGGAATTCCTTTGGAGACTTCTTGACTAATGACTGTTGTGACAGATACGTATACTTTCTGTTCTTGACACTTAAGTTTGCATGGGATGTGGTGGTCAGTTATTGAAGAGGGAGCAAAAAAAAAAGCAGTGGCTTTGTGAAACTCATTTATTTTCTTTATCAGGACTGCTTCATTGTTTGTCAACTCAAAATATTAGTGAGGATTTAGGAAATTATCTTGCCCTTTAATTAGATGAAATTGGAGGTGGATTATTGCAGCTGTAAGTGCTCTCTGGGGCGTTACTAATTCAGCTAAATCTCAGATGCCCGATTTGTGTGGCCTGTTGATGATATTATTCTAGAGGCAAAGGACTGGGGATCTTGGGGATGATTAAGAAAATGGTTTTGCTCACAACCTAATGGTAACACTTGAGGGTAATGAAAAGCAATAGCAACTTCCAAAGAGTCAAGATGGGTCATCCAGCAGTGAACTATCACTCTGCTCCTTCCCATGATTCACATCATTAAGCGCTCAGCTACATGGGGAAGAAACAAATGACTAATCAGTGCTGTTAAGGCTACCATCTTGTCTCACTGTTGGGTTGACAGGTTTGTGCGTGGTCCTGGGCTCTGCAGGATGTAGACACGGCAACACTGCCTGGTGTGCTCTTCTCACACACCCCAGATGGCCTCTCTCCAGGCATGGTGGGTGGAGAGAGGCAACAACAAGCACCATGTGGTGTCTTCCACATCTCTGGCATCAATAATCCAAGCTCCATGGTCTTGCTATTCTTTATCACCATCCACACTGTGCCTAAAGTTTGTTTTCTTAGCCTTTGTTTAATGGAGTTGGCCATTGGAAGAATCGTTGTGAAAAAGATGAGGATATGTATACTTCAGTCTGTTTCTTTGATTTGTGTAATGTCTCCAGCATTTATT
Source organism: Tonatia bakeri (assembly GCA_004024845.1). Taxonomy (NCBI): domain Eukaryota; kingdom Metazoa; phylum Chordata; class Mammalia; order Chiroptera; family Phyllostomidae; genus Tonatia; species Tonatia bakeri. The sequence goes on along the minus strand of PVIA01007412.1, from coordinate 76,375 downwards.
TTCCCATAGGGATGCTGGCTTTCTAGGGAGCAGCCATTCTTTATTATTAGGACAATTGAAAGAAACTGAAAAATGCAAAAGTGATTTGTACTTTCTTTAGGGCATAAAGATCAGAAAGCGCAAGGATGCTGCATGGCCAAAGCAATTGACAGAAGGGCATGGACAAACACTTTGGAGTGCATTTAAACAGAACTTGGTCCAGTGGGTTGATTCTGAGGCAGCCACAGACCGAAAGGAGCTCTACTAAGGCCCTAACCAGAGCAGCCTCGGGCTTTCTAATGGTGTAAGTGGCACCAGTTTTAGGAATAGATGTATGTCTTCTAATAACCAGGGCTCTGTCCCTAAAATTAATTATGAAACTTCTACTCTTGGCAACTCCCAAATAATGAATGCTTATCAATGCCACTATGATGGATATTTTATGTGTGCTTTTTATTAATGTTTCTTTAAAAAGTGGTGGTTTTTAATGAAGTTTACTTTAAAACAAGTATTGGCCATATTTGCTGAGTAATAGAAAACTTCACTGACATTCTGAGGGGGATCATGAATAATGGTCTTTAAACTTAAGCACATATGGCCACTTACCAGTGTAAATAATGGCCAGGGCTTTTTTTGTTATCATCTCCCAGTGTACTTCCACCAAAATTGCATCATCAGAACAGTCTTTGCAGCACAGTGTTAGGATGGCTGTGTCCACTTGTCCCCACAAATCGAATTTCTGTATACTTGTACCTCAAACAAGTATAAAAAGTAAAATATGTCATATTTATCTTTATAAATTTATCCACTTAATGACTTTATCTTCAAACTAGATCACCACCTCTGTCCAATAATTAAACAGGTTGGAGTCACTAAGCAAATATCAGCCAGGTGACATCCATTCAATGGGAAAGCTCTGGAGAAAATATCTGATGGAGACAGTCAAGTGCTTATAAGAACCAACGTGAATTAAAAACCAGCACGCTCCTCACAGTGGCGTGAGACATCAAAAATGGGTGCTTTGAATCTGGTATCAGGCTCAGGGAGGACAAAGGTGGGGTTTAAGAAGACACACCCTGCAGATTTGGTCTTGTTTGAGTGACTTAAATGTTAAAGGGCAATGTGATTATATACCTGCTTAAAAATGAGGGAATTCATTTCCAGAATACATTAAGCTTAAAAAAAATTAAGCAGTATTCTAAAATTGTCTATAATATGGGCTGATGTGGACCCTGGCTCCTGGGGTCCACGTCATTATGGATGAAAATTAGACATTCACACGGATTACCGAATCTGGTGGAGGAAAAGGGACAGCATGGCTTTTCTCTCAAGGGGAGCAAAAGCCTCTGCCCTCACCCTAATGAGCTTTTAATGTCTTACTGGACACATTACAAGAAGGTCCTCATTAACTATGCACGGGCTGGATTTAGGTGGTTACCTTTTACAGCAAACAAAGGAGCCAATGCTGCTAATCACATCACAGAAGAGGGATATTTGCAAATGGAAAGGCAAAAGTAGTTGGACCGGTTACACTCATCCTTGGAAGGTTTAGCATGGATTTTAGGAAGTTGCTTTGCAGTAAATGTCCTCAATTCAGGGTGAGGGAGTTTTAGCAAAAAGCAAGACTCATAGCAGCCTAGGTACATTGCAGGCCTGATTCCCCACAGGAAAACCTATCCGTGGGCATGGGTCCTGTGCATCTCCCAGTGGGAGCGGGGCCCACACCACGCAGAGTGGCCTCCCACAATGGGCTACTTTTTGTGTGTAACCAGGCAGAAAATGAGAATATTTGTTTAATTTGCTTGTATTTACACAAAGAAGGATAAGCAAGAAACTAAAGAAGTGGACGGGCCACAGGGGAGCATGACTGTCAGGCACACCTTTATATTGCTTTGAGTTTTAAGCTCTGTAAGTGTATTACTCATTAAAAATCAAAAGGCAAAAAACACGATGAGTTGGTTTTTGGAAAACTTAAACCCAAATGGAATATTTTCTGGGAAATGTTAAAACGTGATGTTTTAATGTATGCACAGCATTCTGATGCGATAGGTCAGTGCCTCAAGAAACAGGGGACATGGGTTCAGGCCTCGGCTTTTGTTTTTCCACAAATTACTTTGACATCTTCTAACACTGAGTCCACAAATGGGCTTCATGTGTGAGGCCAATCACGTTTGTGACTAAATATGAAGTTGCCTGGAGCATTCTGCTGAGAAAGATTTTAAGGCCGCGTCCAGGTTCAGTAGTAAATATATTTTTTTTTATTCTTTAGTGATCTCTGTCATAGGTATAGGAGTGACAACATATATGCCTTTTATTTGTCCTTTCTTTTATTTAAAAAAAATTTAAATTATAGTTCACATTCGATGTTATTCTGTATTAGTTTCAGATGTACGGCACAGTGGGTTAGGAAATCATGTACTTTACAGAGTGGTATTTGTCCCTTCCTGGCACTTTTTCCTCACTTGTAAAATTAGGGGATTAGACCAGAAGAGTTTCAGTCTCCCTGTAGTTCTAAGATATTAGTAACAAACAGGGCATATTCCCCAAAGATAAAACGAAGGGAGAGGGCAGACAACAGTTACCTGCCTTAAGTGGAGTGTAAGAAAAGCTAATGCCCTGGCTAGTATGGCTCAATGGATTGAACCCCGCCTGTGAACCAAAGAGTCGCTGGTTCACATGCCTGGGTTGCAGGCCAGATCCAGTAGAGGGCGCTCCAGAGGCAACCAGGCAAGTTTCTCTCCTTCTCTTTCTCCCTCCCTCCTTTCCCCTCTCTAAAAATAAAATAAATAAAATCTTTTTTTAAAAAAAGAAAAACTAAATTTCAGGAAAGTTCCATCCAACTGTGGGTGAATAGGCCTCTGGGACCCTGGCTGAAATGGTCTGCACTTAGTGGCCAAACGTTTGGCATCTCTGGGCCACACTGGAAGAAGACACATTGTCTTGGGCCTCACATTAAGTACGTTGTGCCAAATAATCACCAAAAAATCTCATAACATTTCAAGTAGATTTATGATTTTGTTTTGGGACACATTCATAGCCATCCTGAGCCACACGCAGCCTGTGGGCCACAGCTTGGGCACCCCTGCCTTGGTCAGTCGGCTGGAAGGCAGTTAGGGCAGAGCTACATTTTGAGCAAATTCTTCAGAGAATTTACTGAAAATGATGCTTGGAAGAAGCAGGCTTGACAGCCCCCATTCCCACTTCCTTTTGGAACATTATCACAAATAAAAGAGGAAGCTTGGGAGAGCCCCCAGGCACCAGTCTGTAGTGCTGGGAAGAACTGAGTGACAGAAATGGACAGGGCTACTCTCTCCTCAAAGTCGAGGGTGACATGGCAGATTTTTGAGGCTTTTTTAGGTTCCAGCTAGTGGAAGCCTCTGGATCCTCCTGAAAAGGAACTGGGCAGTCTGCTTGCTCTGTGTGGTTTCTGATGAACTGCCTGATCTCATTGTCTCCAGAAGTTTGAGAGCCACAGTTCTAGTCTAAGGCCAGGACCAGAGTAGGAGGCCACGTATGTGTAAGGAAAGGGACTGGCTTCCCATGTCCTGTAGTTAAACATCAGGTGGAGAGATCTCTTGAGACCTGAGAGGGCTTTCTGGTGTTGTGAAACCTTCAGGGTCCTGGAGATGAGACATTTCTGATTTCAGGAGTCTGCAGAGAGGCCAAAGACACTTGGAGAGCTCATTCAGAGCCCATGTAAGATGCAAATCTTCTCTGTCCTGCCCGGACCCTTCTGTGCTCATGAGCTGCTAGTAAAGCCGGCTGAAGGCAGCCATGCCAGCCCCCGGCTCCTGGCCTCGACCTCTCTAGTGGGGATCCTTATTTCTCAGTACCTCACACTGACAAAAGCTTTCAGGCTATGCTGTCCAAGGCAGTAGCCACTGACCACATGTGGCCATTTTAATTTAAATTAAATAAGGTGAAATAAAAGAAAAATTCCAGTTCTCCAGTTGCACTAGCCACATTTCAAGGGCTTAACAGACATTTATAGCTGGGGGCTACTGAATTGGGTAGCACAGCTATAGAGCATTTCCATCATCTCAGAATGTTCTGTGGATGGTGCTGTGTCTGGAAGCCTCTGAGGACAGATGGATCCACGTCAGTAAAGAATAGTAAACAGTGAGCCTAATGTAAGATGAAAGGGGCAAGGTATGCATATTTCCCTTCATGTAAGATGTGAATGGGCTAAATTCATTAATCAAAAGAGAAGTTCAAATTGAGTTAAAAAATGTGGTATATGGTATTTAAAGAAAGTCATGCAAAGTGGCCAATAAAGGTTGAAAGTTGTTGTAGATGAGGGATTTTCGTGCAGCATAGACTTTATGTAGCTGTTTATCATCTAATTTTATGAGGAATGTTGTCAAGCTGTGATTTTAGAGGAGAATGTAATTGGGCTGGGTGGCGGTCATGATAGAGGAAATTAACGAGCGCATGGACAAAAGACATCACTCTCCTTTTGTGTTTCTTGCTGGGAACGGTGTTCTGTTAGAGGTGGGAGAAACAGGAGAGATGGAGGGCAAACCAGTCCCTTTGAAATATGTCTTGCCCCAGAGGCAGGCTTCTGACCAGCTGGAAGGGGCCCTGCAGTGGGGCGGGGGCTGGTGGGTATCTTCCGGGGAACCCTTATCCCACCTGCCTTCTCTTTAAAACTTACCAAAGAGCCTGTCTGGCGTGGCATTAGCATGCACGGCCACCTTGGAAAATGTCAGGTCTTTTCACCTGTACTAGTTCCCTCCCTCTGGGGGCTGGAAAAGGCAGTTGGGCTCATATACCTTGATTACTCTCATCGAATCCCTGCAGATCCAAACATAATATTTCCATCAGCATTGCTGAACAATGTTCATTTCTTAGGGTAGTCCTGTGTATTTGAGCATCCTTCTTTTCCTCTGCTGCTCCTTAAGTTCTCAGGAGAATATGGTATAGACAAGAATGGGACTTGAAGATTTTGGAAGTGTACAGTATTTTAGCTATTACATAATATAAATCTAGCATAATCATGCTAGGATATTTGAGTAAACCATGAATATTTTCTCAGGATGTAAATATAAAGGGAAAAAGAACCACAATGTTGGAAATGAAGTATACTTATATTTTTTTCTGTCAGCCTTTTTCTTGTATTTAGTTCTATAACAGCACATGACAGATATTCAATACATGGCATTAAATTAATTTCATTTAGAAAAATGAGTTATGTCCATAAGTTTATATCTCAGTAGAAATACAATTCAAAGTCTGTGAGCTAAAATGATGAAATCTGAGCTAAAAGCTGAAATGACATCTACTCAAGTAGAATCATAGAAGCAAACGGAATTACTCTCTCTCTCCTCTCCCCTCCCCTCCCCTCCCTTCCCCTCCCCTCTTTTCTTCTTCTCCTCCCTCTTCTCCTCCTCCTCCTTCTTCTCCTTCTCTCTCTCTCTCTCCCCCCTTTCTTTTTGTAGTCACTGGAGATGTGAGCAGTAGGCTATGTTTTTGACAAGCTGAGAACCTAAATGACCTGCATGTTTGGTGTTATCTTTTACTTTTGCTCCTCCAGCCCAGGAATTACTGGATTGCAGTATGGAGTCTCAGTTGGTTAGAGTGATGACAGAGCTTCATACTAATGCAGGCATAGGATTAGCAAGAACTAAGTTCCTGTTCATTTAAACAACTGAATATTTTCATCCTGAGTTTTCCAGTACTATACACTGGGCAAGAGAATATGTGCTTTGAATGTTTTCACAGTCATTGTGTGAATGTGACAGAAACTCTTTTTCATTTCCCTACCTTCCCCTCCCCACCCCTTTCCTTTTTTCTTTTCTCCTCCCTGAGGACATTTTGCTCATTGCATTCAGAGAGAGAGGCAGGAAAAGGGGAAACATTGATGGGAAAGACAAGCACTGATTGGTTGCCTCCCAAACCAGGGATCCTCTGTGCCCTGACAGGGGATTGAACCTAAAACCCTCTGGTTACAGGATGATGCTCCAACCAACAGGCACTCACCAGCCAGGGCCTCTCTTTCTTTTTAATAGGATGGATTTGTCCCTACATGTGCTTGTTGGCATTAACCCTAGTCTGGATCGTTCCTCTCTGTTCACAGGATGCAATGAAAAGAGACAGTCCTCCAGCACCAAGCCACACTTTCTGTAGGTGGTTGCTCCCTTAATGGGAGGGGGCAGAAAAGTAGCATGTGGGGCGGGGGACTGAAGGCATCTATGACACTTTGCCATCTGACCTCTTTGTTTCAGAAAGATAACAGTCATACCATGTTAGACAGTTCTTACAAATGTTATTTGTTTATGTGTGATATTAGACAAACACTTGGACATTTGGGATTTCTCTTATTGGTGTGTAAGCATTAGAAAGGGGGACCAGCAAGAACCTAATATTATATGGGTGTGTATTTTTCACTCTCATAATAGCCTTAGTTAAAAATACTTTAGCTTGTCATCAGGGAACATGGAGGGTCCCCAATGCTGACTGAAACTTGGTGATGCGTTGAAATTTAGTAATTCGAGAAATTTGGGGCCCTTCCCAATCACCTGTAGTTTTCCCATTTAACTGAATCCGTTACACCCCTTACTGCAGTCCTGGGCAGTCTCCCTGCGGGGAGGACTCCTCCTAACTCCTTTCTTGGCCTTTTGTTTTCTCTTCCTACCCCAAACCGTAGAAGTGGCTGTAATATAACATGTTACCATTAGGTGGCGCTGTCTAACATGTAATGACAGTGAAAAGGATTTCGATTTATTTCAAAAATCACCCAATTGATAGCATAGGACACTAACACTGTAGATTTTGAAAATATCTTTTTTTTCTTGCAACTAATTGTTTTAGGTAGAAAAATTGCGAAATATTCAGTCAGAATTTTTAAAGTAAGTAAGAAATCAGTGTTTTATTTTTGGAGAGATAGCAAAAGAAAATTCTTTTAGGCTGGCATGCAAAATTTTCCCTGACTTTCGGTAAACCTACATTTCCCAAATTGCATCTGCTTTTCTCTTTAAGTACCTCATCCCTTAGTCAAAGGGTGCTACTTGCCGTTTTTTGGCTATCCATATTCTTTTCCATACTATTTTTATTTACAGAGAATCTACTTGCTCTTACAGATGAACTCAGATGCCAAGTCCTCTGTGAAACCTTACTGAACCTCCTCAGATGGGAGGACTTATTCCTCCTTCTGTATCTCTGTGCAGCATTTTGTGAACACTAGCTTCAATAATAATTATTCACGTATTATCGTGAAAGCGAGGAGTGTAATACAATTACCACAAGTCTAGAATGGTTCTTAGAATAAACATTAATGAATGGCAATGAGCTTAGTTAAGTGAATAAATTCATCATAATAAAAAGTGGATACGGAAAGATTTGATTCTGGTTGAGTTTTGAACCTTTGCCAGTTCACTGGGTACTGGGAACTGGCCGCACAACGATAATTAAAGAGTAGTGATGAAAGGCAGTGCATCAGTGCATGAGGAAATGCACCCTGCACAGTGCTGTAGAGAGCCAGTCAGTGTGATTGATTTATCGGTCATGATAATTGATGACATGAGAAAGTAAACAGCTCATCAGTGCCTTAGCATCTCTCTTTAGAACCTTCTTCTTTTTAGCCATGCTCTTGTGCATAAATAAGAAATAGTTAGAAATTCAATACACTCTCTCTGTATTTAATTTGGAAAATGTTTTCCCTTCATCCACCACATTCCCAGTGAAACTGCGCCGCCTGGACAAACAGCTGGAGGGGCTGTGCTCATCCGCATTCAGGGCGAGGCCTGCGGGGGAGATGCGGATGCGTCCGAGCTGGCAACGAAGTGGGAACAAAGGGAAGACAGCCCCTGCGGCTTGGCACTCACCTAGCCCGGTAAAAATTTTTCCTCAGTCAATGATGTATAAAATTAAGGGGGAAACAACGACGACAAGAAGGGGGACTCACTGCTACACAGTACTAGTTTCAAAGTATGTGTGAAGCATCATAGTAAAGGACGAAGATTCAGAATGCACCTGCTTTGAGTCGTTAAAGACAAAAAGGAGCTCTGAAAGAGTGTTTGAAGGGGAGTTGACAATGACTGAAAGAGAACTGCCGATGGCAGGAAAAATGCTGTAGAAATTAAAATTCTATTGAAGAATTACAATCCACATTGGGAATAGTTAACACAGCATCTCCTATATAATGCAGAAAAAATGTAAGAAAGAAAATGATAGATTTAGGGGATAGAAAATGAAGCTATGAATAATTGGCATCCTTGAGAATGAGACTATATGAATAGAGTAGAAGCTATAATTTAGTGTATTATCAAAGATATGTAAATAAAAGTTTCTGGGTCTGAAAAAAATACCTGAGACTATAAAATGAAGAAGATATTTTAGGCAAAATGAATAAAATGAGGAGTTCTAGGCATATGCTGGTGAAAATGTGAACTTCCAGTACAAAAACAACTTAAAGTTTTCAAGCAGGAAAAATAAACAGGTTACTTGTAAGTGTAAAAACACTTGGATTGTCCTGTAGGACCATGATGAGGCATTGATGCCAGCCTGATACATGTATGTGGAGAGCCTTGCAAGACTTTTGGTTCTGTCCAGAACGTCCACAAGGACATGTAGTCCGTGCCACAGGGACTTGAGATGTCTGCTAATGCGGACTTGCAGGGCATTTGGTTCTGTGCAAACGCCAGTGGGGACATCTGATCCATGCCGAAAGGTCCTTGCTATTTGATCCCGTCCAAAATGTGCACACTTAGAAAATGTTCCTATGTTCAAAAAGCCCATAATGTTTATTTCTATTTTTGGTTTATAGGAGTAATACAAAAAATACTATTGAGCATTATTGGTCCAATAATTATGTGGTGGCTGTATTGCTGATAATAACCATTGTTGTCTCTGTAGCTTAGCTGGTAATGACATGTGGGGCCAGGTAGACGGGTCCTGGTTGGAATCTTGGAGAAGGGCAGGATTTATACAATTATGGACCAAATATCTCCATGAGCGTTTGGACAGAACAAAATGTCTGCTCATGGTATAGAGTTAAACCCAATTAATAAATTTAAATGGGCACCCAAATAAAATGAAATACAAGAATAAAAATTAAAAGACAGGATGAATTCTTGGGATGTACTGGCAAGGATTGGGAAGCAAAAGAATATTAAACTGATCATTATATAACTATTGGATTTTTATAATGAGGAAAAAAGAAATTAAAATATAACTTTGAAAAATCTTGAATATATTATTAAAAACTAGCCCTACATTGTCTAAATTATTGACTAAAATGAATACATAAATGTGACTTAACTCATTAGTTGTTATACAGATAAGACTAAGAGTGAATTTAGTAAAATGCTAACAGAGGTAACCTCTAGTTACTAAAACCATAGATAATTTTTATATTCTTCCCTGTGTTTAGTGTTTTTATAGAGAGTAAGACTATAATAAAGCTGCAAGTTAATCAAAGTAAAACACAAGCAATGTTTTCTGTTTATAAAAGAAAAAAGCAGATCCAAGCTACTGTTAAAATATTCAGGCAGATTTATTTTTTTAATTGCATTTGTGAATAATTATTGACATTGAATGGGAGAAAGGCAGGAAGATCTCTGAACCCACTTCAAGGTTCTAATCATCTTGACCACACTTCAAGTTTGTCTCTTCATTACAAAGCCATAAAATCTTCTTAGGGCCATTAGAGCTGCCTTCTGCAATCCTGAAGGATGTGTTACTCCCCACTTTTAGAAAGCTAAGCCCATTATCTTAAATGGAGTATCATTAGTGATCAGCCTCTCAGCTCTGCATCAGATTGCGAAGGTGATGTGTAACAGATAAGCTCAGGTACAGATCGGCTATGGATAGCTGGAGGTTTAATTTCAAACTTAAATTTAGTTTTTTGGGGAGCTGACCTATACCATAATATGTCACAAAAAATGTTTTTAATCTAGAGCAGTCAGACCACCAGTGTATTTGAGATAAACCTTAACAAACACACTAAAAACCACAGCAAACACTGCTACACAGCCGAGAGTCTCATTGGTGTCTGTCCGCTAGGCCCACACACTAGTCAGCAGTCTGGATTTCCCCACATTGGTGCTGAAAAGAGGAAAGAAAAGACAACCCTGTACTGGAGTCAGGGAGGAGATGGTTTATTTCAGGCCTAGAGAAGTGCTGGTCTAAGGCTCTCACACTTGGGCCTTCCCAGGACGGGCCCCCCCATTGCCAGGGAGCCTTGGGTCCATCTTACTGCAGCAGGCGCAGCATGAGACAAGGACAACAGCAATTCGAAGGAAGAAAGCTAAGACAACCTTTCCATTCTGTGGCAGCCTGAGTTCTAGCGTTTCCCTCATTTCACCAACAGCTCTGTACCACCTCCATACGGCTTTGGACGTGACCCATTTTTAAGTATCCTATCCTCTGAAGTGTAGGAATTCAACAAAATAAGTAAAGAACCAAGATAAACCAGTTCTTTGAATGATAAACAACGGGTAGAGAGGTAACTCCATCCTAATGCCTGCCTGAGATTTGGCCACGTAGGGAGTCTTGCCATGATCACTTCGCTTATTTCAAACTAAGTGAAGACATGCTAGTCTCCCTAGTCCAATACAATTTATTTTTCACATACTAACTGCTTAACTCAACAACATCCAACCTCATACCCTTCTCCCTGTTAATCCACTTCACACAATGTCACGGTCTGACAGAAGCTGCAGCTTCAGGGGGTCTGCTGGTAACTCAGTGGAGTAATAAATGTCTGGGGAAGAATTCCGAAGGATGGTGAGTGGAACTGTGCTCCCTTTGCTCACACTCCCAATCCCAGCGTATTTGCCTCCGCTGAACCATGTGGTTGGCGAAGCAGATGGGTAGCTGTATCCAAGTGAGCCCTTGGGCTGTGGGATTCCCGATGAGTGGAGTGGGTGGGCTTTTCTTCTTTGTGGACTGGGTATGGACTTGGGAAGCAGTACTAAAGAGACCCTGGGGTGAAGCAGAGGCTTTTGGGAAGAGCTTGGTCTGCAGAGGTGTGTGCCCACCACACTCTGCCCAGAGTGTGGAAAGGGGGATCGATCAAAACTGGCTTTGTAAACACATGTCAGATTTTCTAGGCAGCGATATGCCAAGAATCAGCTGAATGAGTAGGCTGAGTCTTTCTAGGCAGGAGGCTGGGGAAGTGTCAGATACGAACTCGGAGGAGTTAACAACAAAAGAAACAAACAATAAAATAACAGCTTATCTAAAAGGACCCAGAAGCAGAAAGGGGAGTGGCCAGTGCAAATAGAACTCATGCTTGGCAATACAGAGTTATAAAAGGAGGCAGAAGATAACTTAAGCAAAATAATAATAATAATAATAATAATAATAATAATAATAATAATAATAATAGCAACAACAACAACCACAACAACCAGGGCGTTTAAGAAGATTCAAGTACTATAATTTTCCAACTAATGAATCCAGTTGTTTATTTGAAGGAGATGGAAATCATTAGGGAAAAAATGTGGTTGATTCTACAAGATCCACTATATTCATTGTAAGATTTCCAGAAGGAGAAAGAAGAACTAGTCAATAATTAAACAGTAGCAAAAAATATCCGTGATTTGAAATAAAGATCTAAATATTCATAGTGAAAGGGCTCACCAGATCTCAGCAGGATGCATGACAAAAGATATATTGAGGCATGGTAAAAATATTTGAGGTCTGTTAAAAAAACTCCAAAATTTGTAATATGTAGACGAGTGTTGAGTGCTTTTTTTGTGCAGCGCTGGGCTTGACTTTCTGTTGACTGAGCTGTTTTACAATTCTGCAGTGGGCTGAGGTTAACGTGTAGATATTTGTCTGCTGGAAATGAAATAATTTCTATTTGGTGCAACAGATAACCCCAAAGGATACAGTGTGTGGCTCTGTAAGATATTAAGCAGTCTTGTATGTAACCTAGCAATTTTATCTTAATGTTCCTTTATTTAGAATCCCCTTTGAATCTCTCTCTTTTTTAAAAAAAACATTTTGCTGTAATGTTTTAATAATTTAAATTAATGAATTAAAAATCATTGATAAAAGTACTCATACTATACTGCATGAGAATCATGGTTTTACATTTTAGACCATGATTCCTGTAACAGATTTGGAGATCATCCATTGGCATGACCAAGAGCATTCGCTTGAAGAGCTGCTTTTCTGGAGAAGTCACCTCAGGGCTGCTTATGCTCAAGCACGTCTTTTCTTGCCCCTTGGAGTAAATCCCAAGCAGCAATAGAAACTTAGCTATGCTCATCATGCTCTATTTCTTCTGTTTTTTTCTTTCTCTTTATTGATTTCTGTGTTTTTGCTTTTTCTGGTTCCTGCGTGGTAGCAATGGTTGAATGTTTGGTCTTATGATACTACTCCTGGTGATTTCTATTAAATGGATCACAGAGTGAGAGATGACAGTTGAATTTGTTAATTTTTTTCTTTTTTTCTACTTGGGAGCTCAAATCAATCAATGTGTGTGTGTGTGTGTGTGTGTGTGTGACCATTGGGAAGGACTCCAGCTCTTTGAGACTTAGACTGGTGAGTTTTTGTGTTTCTGTTGTTGTTTTTAAATTCTCACCCAAGGACATGCTTATTGACTTCAGAGAGAAGGGAAGGAAGGGAGACAGGGAGGGAGAGAAACACTGACCAGTTGCCTCTCCAGCCGCCTCTAGGATGAGTCTGGACTGGGAAACAGAACCGGTACCCAAGCATGTGCCCTGACCGGGAATCGGACTCGTGACCTTCTGCTTTAGGGACTGATGCTCCAACCAAGTGAGCCGCCCTGATCAAGGTATTTCTGGATTTATTTTTGACCTGCAGGTGAAGTGGTACAGCTGAGCTAAAAGCTAAGTGCTTATAATTCAGAAACACCTTTACCTCTTGTGTGTGAATGTGAAAGAAATATTTTCCTACTTCTGGAGAGTATTAATAAATTAGATTACAATGTCATTAAATTAAAGGAGCTCTGTTTTAAATGGTTTTTAGAGATAAATAGCACTGCTTACATAAGTTCAATGTCCCCAGAATTCAGAGGAAATAAAAAAAACAATCTTTTACTTCTTTAGATGCACTAGGATTTTGAGGAAAAGAATCTTTCTTACAGAAACTGCTTGTTTAGCAACATACTAAGAATCCAAGTTGACATAAGTAGGGTGAATCTTTGGACAAACTATACTAGTTTAATAATTTTCTTTGGTTTATCAGGGTTCAGTGTAATATAGCATATATGAGGCCTATCCAGAAGGTATCCAGCCATGTAATATGAAAAATGCATTTATCGAAGAAGGTACAAAACACAGGAAATATGTACACAGGACAATGATGGCTCAGTCTCCTTCCAAGTAGGCACTTTGGAACCTCACACAGTTCTTCCAATTGCCATCAGCTGGCCCATCATATTTTCCTGAATCTCAGTGATGGTCCGAAATGCTTCCCTTTCAGAGGTGATTTTAACTTTGGGAAAAGTCAGAAGTCACAGGGCACCAAATCTGGGCTGTAGGGAGGCTGAGCCACCTGGGTGATTTGATGTTTCACCAAAAAACTACATGAGATGTGATGCATGAGGAGGCATGTTGTCGTGATGAAGTTGTCAGTCACCAGTTACCCGTAGCTGCAGTCTTCTGAATCATCCAAATAGTTTCCACAGAGGGAAGTTCAAGCTTGATGCAAAATTTGATGCAGATTTGTTGCTCTACTTGCTCAGTCATTTTGAATGCGATGGCCACACAGTGCACATGCTCACTCAATGGCATCAACGCCCCCACTGACTAGTGCAGTGAAGCATCATTGTTCACACATGCACGTTCCAGTCCACTCTCCTTGGCTGCCAGGTTACATTGATGTTGTGCAGAACGTTCTTGTTTGAACTTTTTCTGGACAGACTGCATGTATATATATATACACATATATATGTATATATGATTTTGGTGATTTCTAATGAAAATACTAGTTTAATATAAACTTCCTAAACTACTTAGTTTGGCTTAGTGATCAAATGAACTAACATTACAGATACATAATACTTAAGATTATAAAAATGCAAAGTTGTGTCCATGATTCTGACATTTTAATAACAGTAATAATTTTTGTAATGTATCAGTTTGAACATCATTTATAAGATTTGTAGGTAACTTAAAACCTTGAGATTTTAAAAATTGCATTAATTAAAGGATTATTAGTGAACACAGATAATTTGTAAGTACTATTGACACTGAAACATTGATTAGTAAGCATAATTTCAGGTTCCTATTCTTTGGCATCTGATTTTCATACACTATAAAGTGATTATATCTTTAGGATATTTGTGTTGAAAAATGCTTTATCTTGTCACTTTTTGAAGGTGTGAAGGGATGTGTGTAGCTAGAGATAGTTTTGTTATCAGTATTCATGAGTGATGATCCTTAAGTATGATCCATTTTCTCAACTTTCTATCTTCTAGTTTGCTCTGTGAAACAGAAGTTATTGTTTTAGTTAAAAGTTATAATTAGCCCTGGCTGGCGTAGCTCAGTGGACTGAGTGCGGGCTGCGAACCAAAGCATCGCAGGTTCGATTCCCAGTCAGAGCACATGCCTGGGTTGCAGGCCATGACCCCCACCAACCGCACATTGATGTTTCTCTCTCTCTCTTTCTCCCTCCCTTCCCTCTCTAAAAATAAATAAATAAAATCTTTAAAAAAAAGTTATAATTAATGTGGGTGCTTGAGACTACAGTAGGAGCTATGGTGAGAGGGAAATACAATTGTGCATGTCCATTGGGTTTTCAACAAAAAAGGAGAGTGATTTAATCCTCAGTTAAAGTGTAAGTTTGTACTAGAATATGAGAAAGGACAGTGAAGGACAAAATCTGAGCATGTATGGGAAGTTGTAGAGGTTTTGGATGAAGTGAATCTTATTGGTTTTGAGTTCTAGTAACTGAGTCTGAGAAGAAGCTATAAAATGTACTAATATTTTGGAAAAGTTCTTTTTTTTTACTTTGAAGAATTTGTTCATCAGATAATTTAAGAAACAGAAAGGAGCCTGTGAACATTCTACTCCCGAATGTTGTATCAACGATAACCTAGAACCTAGCTTTCTCTGTGTTAAAGTGATGCTACTCAATCCCTCCACCCCTATCGACCACCTCCCCAAACCCAGAGCCGTCAGCCTGCTTTTTACCTATGAGTTTGACTCTAATTTGCTCATTAGTTCAGTTTGTTCATTAGATTCCACATGAGTGAAATCATATGGTATTTGCCTTTTCTCTGACTAGTTTATCTCACTTAGCAAAATGTTCTCCAGATCCATCCATACTGTTGCAAATGGTAACATTTTCTTCTTTTTTATGGCCAAGTAGTATAAAGGGGATAAACAATAATGAAAAATATAATAAAAAAATTAAAAAAGTAAATATTAAAAGCTCCATAGTAGTGAGGATAGGACATTCTCTCTTAAAGTTTACCTTATTTTTTAATGCATTTCCTGTTGCTTTAAAGTTATAACCACTGGAATTTTCCTATATTGGATATGATTTTAATAAAAACAAATAATCACTCTGTAAAAAAATGGTAAATTAGTATTAGACCTTTTAGTTAGAGATAGTAAAATATTATTCTGCACTCTGTGAAATCTATTCAGATACTCTATATCTCATCAGAATAATGTTCTCTGCTTTGTTTTGACCTTAATAAAGTCCTTAATTATTATTACTATTGTTATTATTATTATTTATCCTCTCCTGGAGATATGTGCTTACTGATTTTACAGAGAGGGGAAGGGAGGGAGAAAGACTGGGGGGGGAAACACTGATTCATTGCCTCTTGTATGCACCCAACTGGGGATCAAACCCACTACCTGGGTATGTGCCCCGACTGAAAATTGAACTTGCCCCAACCAATGAGCTGCACCAGCCAGGGCCTTAATTACTTTTTAAAAAGCAAAAATAAAGAACACAGCTTCTCAATTGTGAAAGAGCTAAAATTCCTTATAATCATGTTACTTTGCTTGATATTATTTTAAAATACTTTATTGACACTTTGATTAAAAAGATTATCAAGTACTAGTTCTCAGCATCCATGATGCTACTTAATCAAGCAACCAAATCTCCTCCAATAACTCTTTTTATTTTGCCTTCCCAAGTTCAGAACCTAAAATTAGAAAAATAAAATCAGTCTGACTTTTATACCTGAAACTATCTTTGAGAGTTATTTCCAGAGGGCCTTGAAAAGTATAAAGACATTATTTTACTTTATAAAGAAAAATGCTAGAAGTCATTAGGAGTGTTTGGTATATTCCACATTTCATAATCAGCTTGACACTATTTTAAGAATTACATGGGAATAATTGCCAAATCAGAAGACATGCTCAATCTTCCCTTATTAAGTTTGTATAAATAAAATGTTATTAATATAAATATTTCAGAAAGTATATATTTTATGAGAAGACATTTGAGCTTTACCAGTGTTCTCATTTTTCTCATTCTCAGGAAAAACATTGATGAAACCCTTATGAGATAGTTCTTTACTGTACTTTGCTATTTTCCTTAATTCCAATACTTTTGGTCACTGTAATAAGTTGACTATGGTCATTCAGTTTCATTATTAAACAGGTTTCAGCTTCCATTAGATGTTCACCTAAAAGTTTTTCTATAAGCTACAGAAAAACAGTATTTTGTTAATTACTTTTCTTCTTCTTCATGTTTATTACTGGTTTCCAGGATGTTTTCTCAGGTTGCAGAATTTGCTCCTATTATATCATAAATCTTGCTTTTGTTGAATAAATTGATTCTGGTTTACACATGATATTTTCCATTTTATCAACACTATCAATTTAAAAAATACTGAAAATAAAATACTATTTAAAGTGGGCACATACACAGATGCCCGTATATGCAGCTTTTCATTTCTATTGTAATTTTTTGCCCCTTACAAGAGTTTTAAAAATTGCTTTCACTGCTTATGTCCTTACAGACAGAGTATGATAGGGATAATAATGTTCTTCAATGATTCCACATTAGCAACACATCCAGCCTAATACACCTGAGGCTGATGAATAATGCAATACACTGTTCCGAAATAAATGTACAAGATTGCTAGTTGAGGGCAGGCGAGGTTGACGTGCTTTGTCTTCTTTCATTCATATAAAATTAAAAAAATTGGAAGTTCACAAGTAGTGAAGATTCTGTAACTAATGACAGTTATATCCATAGCCCTCATTTTTCCAGTTGAATATGTTTAAAACATGTGTGTCCATCTTGGTCACTGTGTGCTTATTAACAGTCTGAAAGTTAATAGGCACTGTATTTTTATTGAATTATTGATAAATTAAATCAATGCATGAAATAATGATTCATTCACAGTAAACTATTAGAGACAACAGGTTAATAGGACTGTTAGTTGAGAAATCTGTATTTTAAAGGAGACTGGCATGTATCACACAGACAAGAAAGGGCAGTGGTAGATATTTTATAACATTTCTGTGAAAAGACCACTTCACGTAAGAATGCTCTGATTATATCAGCAGCCTGGCAAATGACAAACCTTCACATACCCTGCTATTCTTTCTATATCTTGGAGGATCAGAAACTTGTAATGCTTCCATATGTGTTTTCAAATATTCATCATCTATAAATTTCCTGAAGACCTGGGGGGAAAATCAGTGACCACTTCCTACTATTGACAGGAAGATCACCAGTTAGTTGTGTGCAGTGAAGGCCTCGGGTCATGGACCTTTGGTTCTGGGAAACAAAATCTGGTACAACTACACAGAACTTTATTATTTGCTTGTGTTTGTTATGATTATTTTCCTATTTGACCTCATTAACATGATTTTTAAGATTCCAGGAAACTCTTGCCTAGGAAGATAAAGTTGCAAGCAACTGTTTAAGGAGCATTCCCCAAACCCGTTGATCTGAGTACTGGATTACTCAATTTAATGAGTAATAGCAGAATAAATATCCTTATTCAGGATGATAGATAACTTTAATGACTATTCTTTAAGATTCACTTTGAAACCCTTCCTTGCTGTGTCCATCAATCCCAAACTATTGCTATGTGAAAAACTTGACTGAACCCAATGAAATTCCCCTTTCTTCACCTATAAAAAACCAAAACCAGAACCAAAAAACCCTGCCTAAATCAGATTCTAAAATCTTATAAATGGCTTCTCTTTGTGCTTCTTCTAAAATGCTATTAAGGATCTTTTTGGGAAGTGATCCCCTTACCGCAGTAGGAGGGGTGGAGAGTGGGCAGGGAGAGAGAGAGAACCGTTGATTGGTTGCTTCCCATATGTGCCTCCCCTACGTGCCTCCCACATGTACCCCCAGACCTGGGATGAAAACCACAACCTAGATATGGGCCCTGATCAGGAACACCTCAAGCTTTGGGTGTTGGGGGTGACACTCCAGTCAACTGAGCCGCCTGGCCAAAGTCAATAGTTATTTATGGGCGTTTTTAGGGATCCAGTGTTTGGCAATTTAGAAGGAAGAAACTGTGGGCTCTGGTTGATTTATCCAAGTTATTTAAATAAAGAAGTTCAATTTCTGAAGTTATTTAATTCTGTGATCCTGGTGTGCTGGAGCTGGTTGGTATTGGCTCACTCCCACTCATCAAGTCAACTTTCAAATAATCAAATATTTTGCAAACTGTTTGTTAAAATATTGGTAGCTTTAAATTGGTCATGGTAGGCTTCGTTACAGCATGGCAATTTGGAAATGATACAAATCAGGGCTTTTTTATTGGGAGAGTTGTTGTACCAGCTCACCACTGTTTTATTGCTGAATTAATTTCATGTGGGATCCTCAAGGCATCCTTTGCTCATATTGGGAAAAAGGAATGGAAAACATCCCCTCTTTGGAGATAACAAGAACTTTAAAGCCCATTATTATCAGAGATGCATTCATGTTTTTCCACCATAGATAATTGTTATGGAGAATGGCACATGTACCAATGGGAGATTTATTAAATCTCACATCTCTGGTAGATATTTTCCTAATTCCATTACTTTTACTATTGATAAAATTTTAAGTAGGTGAACTGAATGCATAAAAATGTCCTATATTTAGGGATTCCAATTTGTTGGATATATTGCAGAAAGTCGACTCCGAAGGAACAAATATATTAAGGGAATACCCACGTGGGCAGGGAACAGTGATTAGTCCCTTGTCAGGGGGTGGGCTTCACCCACTGTCGCAGGTCCGCAGGCCTTCATCTCAGCTTCCGGAGTCGTTCCTGCTCCTGCTCCTCACTTCCGGGCCACGTGGCTGGTTTTGACCTTCGGTGAGGTTGAGACCTGTCAGCTTAAATAGGTTGAAACTTAAATAAGAAACAACTTCCAATAAAATTAATGTAAAAATCAAAAACAAAGCAAATGCATAAAATACATAACCATGGTGATACCTTGTACATAATTCTTAAAGAGAAAAACAAAATGGGCTTTGTTTTCCTCTTTGCCACATTTCCCTCCCCTTTTTCCTATTATCTTTGTTTCTCTGTTTTGGTGAGAGGGTTGGGGTGAGAAATGGTTAAAGTCTCCCCCCTTGATAAATGCTGGATGGTAAATAAATGGATAGATGAGATTTGTACATCTTTTATTATTGCACATATTTTATTTATTCCCTGGGCTATATTTATCTCTTCTCTGGGAACACACTGACTAAAGAAATCGGTGACAACAGCAGCCAGGAGAGCCACGTAGCTCTGTCTGTTGGTTTGTCTCCCTTATTTTCTTTTTGTTATGAGGTGTTGAATTATTGGAATGAGATCAACACTAAACCTTCGGGGAGTTTGATTGATAGAGGACTTAAAATTCAAACGTAGTTATTGTGCTTATAACTCCCCTTGAGCTTGGCAGCAGAATAAAGTAACTTTTACTGTGTAAGTTAAAAACAAAACCAAAACAAAAAAACCAAAACCTCTGAGATCCCTGGGTAGGTGCTCATTTGTAGTACTTTTCTCCTTGATGTGAACCTTTGGTTTTCTTACCAAGAAAGAGGCAGAATGATGAGAAAACAAGGTGCTTGTTTGTAGGAGTTTATAAAATCACAGAACTCGAAGGGGACTTTGGGTGAGCACCACCAGCCTCCAAACATACAGAAAAGAAACAGGAGGTTGAAGTTACATCCTGAATGTGTCACTGTTAGTGGCAGAATTAGAATTAGAACGAGCAAGTGGGTTTCATGTTACCAGATGTTATAGACTCCAAAGTTATTCTGGTTTTTGGCAGTAATGACTGATGTGATGTTGGGTTTATAAATATATACATTTTAAAACTTTTCCACTCCCTCTTCTTATCTGTCTCTCTGCCTCTCTTCCTTCTTTATCTGTTCCTTCCATTGTCTTTACAATTTGTATAAGTCTCATCAAAAGCCAAAAAGGAACAACCTTTAGAAACAAACAAAATAACTTCAGGTTTCCCCCTTATTGTTTAAGGAGCACTGGTGACAATCCATGTTAGAGTCCCATGTGCACTTCCGTGTATGGAAATCCATCTGAGTCACAGATAAAGGTACTGGAGCGCTGGGGTTCTTTTCACAACAGATTTTTCAAAACCAACTTCCAGCAGGTGACACCTACTATATACCAATTTCTCAGAGAGTCTAGGAAGACACAGCCAGCTAATTTAATTTACGGCTCCCCATCTGATGGTCTTAAGAAGTATTCAGGCATATTTTTCCTGTGGGTAAACTCTGCATGGAAATTACTTTTGGAATTAGCCACATTACCTCTTTCTTGTCACCAGAGTGTCATTCAGTAAATTGCTTCTTTAGTGTTCCCTAGTGGCTGGAAAGAATTAATGAAGTTACTAGAGCAATTTCCACATTGTGGAAATCTGACTATAATTTGTTAAAAAGAAACTAACTCTGTCTTGCAAGCATTTCTGAACAGTAATTCTGTTGTAGGTTTCATCATTCATTCAGCAAACATTTGTTGAATACCTACTGCAAGGTACACATTTTACTAGGCACTAGGGAGACAATATAAACAAAAAACTGTCCCCGACACCACAAAAATAAGTCTAGTGAGAGAATAGAAGGTGACAATTAAACAGAGTGTGATATTATCATGTAAGAGGCATCACAGGGTCATCTACATAGATGGGGTTGCAGTGGCAGCTATTGAGGTGGTTGTAGCAGTGGAGAGTGTGGTATTGATGGACCACAGAAAGCTTCTTGGAGAAGGTAATTACTGAGTTGCAGTTATTTCTCAATCATTATAAACTTAAAATAGAATAGATAAGATAGATAAAGAATATAAGAATAGATAAAAAGTAGCCAAATGAAGAAGGAGAACGTTCCCTGAGTCCTGTCTTACAGCACCTCAAACATACTTGCAATGCGTTTCAGTGCAAAATTCCAATTTAGCTAACATGAGAACAGTTCTAAGAGGCTCACCAAGTTCTGACCGCAATGCTCAGCTTGGCTCTTCTGATGTGCAGTGTGCACTTCACACCTGCATCATTACAGCTCCCCCCAAATCTCTAACCTAGTCCACTGGAGAATGTATTACGTGCCATGATTTTTGGCCCCATGTCAGTGTTTGATTCCAAACAACACCTCCTCCATCGTCTGTGCTCTGGTGAGTGGTATGCCATACATCACCAGACTGCCTAGTAACATTGACATTTTTATGTATCCCTGAGAAATAATTTCTATAGCTGAAAGGCCAAAAAGTTTGTAGAGCAGGATTTTAGAGAAATAAGCAAAAGGAAGGCAAGCTGTTAAATTCTGTAGCATTGATGCACTTTACCAAAAAAATGGCCTTCTGGGGACTGAGGTCACTGAGGTGAGGAAAATGATGCATGAGGCTGTCACATAAATCTTACCTGTGTCCCATAATTTTTAATCTGCTCCAGGTCAGTACAGATTTAAAATCCTTGCTTCTGGCCCACAGGATGGGGCAGTCAAGATATTCCTCCAGGAATCCTCAGAAGAAATGAACATTATTTTACATCTTTCTTGCTACAGGAACCGAGGAACCATGAGGTCATTCATGATACTTGACTTAACATACCCGCACACTTCCGCTTCTGATCTCCGGAGCAGTTGTTTTTATTTTAGTTTTCACAACATGTTTTACATTTCATTAACAAATATTATTCTCTTCAACAGCTTTCCTAGGCATCAAAGACTGCATTTTTTCTCAGAAAATTAATTTGTGGTGGAAAACACTGCCTATTTTGGGTACTGACTTGAATTAAAATGATGAATAATCAGGCAAGTAGTGGTGGAGTGCTTTTCAATATTGAGAGCTGTTATTTAGTAAGTGCTTGCAATGTGCCAGGTGTTGTACTTGTCGATTATCATATATTTTCACACTTATAACACCCCCATCAGGTGGGTATTATGATTTCACAACTAAACATACAGATTCATAAAAGTAAACAGATTTTCAAAGACCACATACTACAAAGTAGGAACTCAGAACCAATGTTCTTTCTGTGACATTGAACAGATTCCTGTCTTTCACAGACGTGTGTAGTAAGCCATCACTGCACTTGAATTATGAGTTGCTTTCTAAATGTGAAAGAGATAAATTGGATCCTATTAAGACATTGATATAATCAGTCTTAAAATGAAAATTTTGAAAACTAATGCAGGAGACTTTAGTGGAAAGGAGGAAATTTCACAGAGAAATGGAATTTGAACTAAAATCTTAAAGATATATGGGACATAAAGAAGAAGAGAGAGGAGAGAATATTTAGCAAGAGAGATATTAGTTTGAGGAAATGTCACAGATGGGACTATGTATAAAATCTGATGATAATCCGACTTTGTAGATTCTAGCCTAAGACCTGGGCAAGACCAGGGTGGAAGTCAGGGCTGGAGACTGAATGAGTGCTTGTCGGTAAATGAGTGAATGTCACCAGAGACAGATTATATTTGACCTTCCGCTGGGTGTGAACACTGATAAATTATTTTCCTTTACTTCAGAAAGAAAAAACCCCAGATAATTTCCCTGTTATAATCACATTTCAGTGGAACAGCCCTGAATCTATACATGCAAGAATATCAATAGTGATCTATGCATTTGGAAGGCAAAGTTTCATGACCTTCATCAGAGGCCTCATGTATGAATAAGTTTGTAATGATTACCCTCTCCCCTTGTCTTTACAAACACATCTGGTGCCCCAAGTTTCTTTGACCAGAAACCTTTCAAGGCATGAAGTTAAGAAATGAAAATGAAGCAGGACTGACATTGATGTATTCTCTGTGAGAAATGGTAGATCATCTAATAATATCCACAACTATGGCAAGCTTCTAACAGAATTTTCTCCTTAAGCCTTTTTTGGAAAAAAAAAAATGCATTCTCATTGGTCTTTCCAGTCCAGAAAAGGGAAAGAACAAAGATGGTTTGATGCAGTGTGGCAGTTTGGAAACAGTGACTGCGGGGAGGGGGATAGGCATGATGGCACATGCCTGAAGTTGAGTGTTTGTCAGATTCCATAATGTTACATGTTTCTGTAGGAAACCATGTCAGCTCAGCAGAAAGCAGCAAGACTGATATTCAACCAGCATGTTGCAGGTTCTGCATACCAATTAGCACCAATTTCTGATTGATTAGGTACCTGTTCAATTAGGAGGGACTCATGTTATACTTGTTGTTGACTATTTTGAATATCCACCCTGGAAACAGGGTCCACTATGTTATGCAGGAGCCTGGTGCAAAATAAAAATGTGGGGCCACTTGTTTGAAGATCAGGAAAAAATGTGAAATGTGCTAAGTATAAAGCTTTCCCCCTTTTTCCTATCTTAATGTGTCATAATACACACACGCACACACACACACACACATCTAACCCAAGGACATTTTTTTAATTGCTTTTAGAGAGAGAGGAAGAGAGAGAGAGAAACATCAATGTGGGAGAGAAGCACTGATCAGTTGCCTCCTGTATGCGCCTAGATCAGGAGCCATATGTGCCTGGAGCAGGGATGGGGAATGAACCACAACCCAGGCATGAACCCACAACCCTTCAGTTATGGGATGATGCTCCAACCAACTGAGTCACACCAGTCAGGGCTCATGGTGTGTTTTTCACTCACTATTTAATGTCATTCTTCATTTACATAAATTAAAATGTAATAAATAAAATTGTTAATTTTTTTAAGGTGGTGAAAGGAGAGCATGAAGCCTTTTGGGAGGCCCATCTGAGCGAGAGGCTCTACATATAAGTAGTATGCCCATGAAGCCAGCCATGTTTAAAACGCAGTCATCTAAAACCTTTGTAGCACCAAGATGAGCATTTGGTGAAAGTGATTCCTTGGGGGTAAAGAAAGAAAATAAGAAACAAACAAGGGCTTCATACACCCTGTAAGAGAAGATGGCCCAGAGTACCAGGTTATCATGCTAGTGTGTGGGGCATGCAGTAGAAAAAAGAAATGTCTGGCTGTCAGCAAAGAATATGTCATAGCTTTTCTTTTTTTCTTTTTTTATTGTATTTTTCCATACTATTTATTCCCCTTGTACTCCCCTAACCCCAGCAATCACAACACTGTTGTCCATGTCCATGAGTCCATTTTCCTTTTTGTTCAATCCCTCCACACCTTACCCCCGTACCTCCTTAGTTATCATTCAGCTCTCTATCTGTGAATCTCTCTACATTTTGCTTGTTAGTTCACTTTGTTCATTAGATTCCACATACAGTGAAATTGTATGGTATTTGTCTTTCTCTGACTGGCTTATTTCACTTAACATGATGTTCTTCAGGTCCATCCATTCTGGAGAACATCCATGTTGGCCCCAAAGGGTAAAACTTTCTTCTTTTTTATGGCCAAGAAGAATTCCATTGTGTAAATATCCCACAGTTGTCTCCACTCATCTACTGATAGACGATTGGCCTGATTCCATATCTTGGAAATTGTAAATAAAGTTGCAATGAACATAGGGGTGCTTATGTTTTTTTGAATTAGTGTTTTGTGTGCCTTTGGATATATTCCCAGAAGTGGGAATGCAGGGTCAAAGGCAGATCCATTTTTAATTTTTTGAGGTTGCTCCATGCTGCTTTCTACAGTGGCTGCACCAATGTGCATTCCCACCAACAATGTTGCAGGGTTCCCCTTTCTTCACATCTCATCAGCACTTGTTTGTTGATTCATTGATGATAGCTATTCTGACAGGTGTTAGATGCTATCTCACTGTGGTTTTAATTTGAATTTCTCTGATGACTAGTGACATTGAGCATCTTTTGATATGTCTATTGACTATCTGTATGTCCTCTTTGGAGAAATGTCTATTCAGGTCCTTTGCCCATTTTTTAATTGGGTTGTTTGGTTTTTTTTTGGTATTGAGTTTTATAATTTCTTTATAAATTTTGGATATTAATTCCTTATCAGCTGCATTAATGAATATGTTCCCCCATTCTGTGGGTTGTCTCTTTATTTTGTTAACAGTTTTCATTGCTGTGCAAAAACTTTTTAGTGTGATGTAGTCCCAATTGTTTATTTTTCTTTTGTTTCCCTTGCTTGGGGAAATATATCTGATAAAATATTGCTATGAGCATTTTAATTTTCTATGAGGAGAATATAATGTCCGAGATCTTGCTGCTTATATTTTCTTCTATGATTTTCAAGGTTTTAGGTGTAGCATTCAAGTCTTCGATACATTTTGAATTTATTCTTGTGAGTGGTATAAGATGGTGATCTAGCTTCTTTTTTGCACGTATCTGTGCAATTTTCCCAACACTATTTATTGAATAAACTATCTTTAGCCCAATGTATGTTCTTGCTTCCTCTGTTGAAACTTGATTGACTACAAAGGTGTGGGTTTATTTCTGGGCTCTCTATTCTGTTCCATTGATCTATGTGTTTGTTTTTATGCCAGTACCATGCAGTTTTGATTACTATGGCCTTGTAGTAAAATTAGATATTAGGTAGCATGATTCCTCCAACATTGTTCTTTCTCAGGAATGCTATTGCTATGTGGGGCCTTTTGTAGTTCCATATAAATTTTTGAAATATTTGTTCTAGTTCTGTGAAATACATCATTGGAATCTTGAGAAAAATTGCATTGAATTTGTAGATTGCTTTGGGTAGTATGGGCATTTTAATGATGTTAATTCTTCCTATCCATGAACACGGTATATGCTTCCATTTATTTGTGTCTTCTTTAATATCTTTCTTCAGTGTCTTATAATTTTCCACTTACAGGTCTTTTACATCATTGGTTAGGTTTATTCTGAGGTATTTTATTCTTTCGAAGGAATTGTAAATGGGATTGTTTTCTTAATTTCCCTTTCTGTTAGTTCATTATTAGCATAAAAAATGCAACTGATTTCTGTATATTAGTTTTGTATCCTGCTGCTTTGCTGAGTTCATTAATCCATTCTAGTAGTTTCTTGGTGTAATCTTTGGGATTCTCCTGTGTACAGTATTATGTCATCTGTAGTTAAAAACAGTTTTACTTCTTCCTTTTCAATTTGGATGCCTTTTATTTCTTCTTCTTGTCTGATTTTTGTGGCTAGGACTAACTAGTACTATGCTGAATAAAAGACATGAAAGCAGACATTCCTATATTGTTCCCAATCTTAAGCAGAATGCTTGTAGTTTTTGCCCATTGAATATGATGCTGGCAGTGGGTTTGTCAAATATGGCCTTTATTATATTTAGCTGTGTTCTCTTTAATCTCATTTTGCTGACAGTTTTTATCATAAATGGGTGCTAAATTTTATCAAATGCTTTTTCTGCATCTATTGATATGATCATGTGGTTTTTACCCTTTATTTTGTTTGTATGGTGATTCACGTTTATTGATTTGCAAATGTTGTACTAACATTGCATTCCCAGAATAAATCCTCCTTGTTCATGGTGTATGATCTTTTTGATGCATTGCTCTATTCAAGTTGCTAATATTTTGTTGAGGATTTTAGCGTCTATGTTCATCAGGAATATTGGCCTATATTTTTCTTCTTTGGAGTGTCTTTATCTGGTTTTGAAATTAGGATAATGCTGGCCTCATAAAATGAGTTTTGGAGCCTTCCCTCCTCTTGAATTTTATGAAATAGTTTGAGAAGGAGAGGTCTTAGTTCTTCTCGGAATGTTTAGTAAAATTTTCCTGTGAAGTCATCAGGTCCAGGGCTTGTGTTTATTGGAAGTTTTTTGATTACTGCTTCAATTTCACTAGGTGTAATTTATCTATTCAGATTCTCAGATTCTTCTTGATTTAATTTTGGAAGATTGTATGTTTTTAGGAATTTGTCCATTTCATTCAGGTTGTCCAGTTTGTTGGCATATAGTTGTTCATAATATTTTCTTACAGTCCTTTGTATTTCTTTGTTGTCAGCTGTTATTTCTTCTTTCTCATTTTTTATTTTATTTATTTGTGTCCTTTCTCTTTTTTTTCTTGGTAAGTCTGGTTGAAAGTTTATCAATCTTGTTTGTCTTTTCAAAGAACCACTGTTGGAATCATTGATCTTTTATATCATTTTTGAAACTCTTATTTCATTTATTTCTGCTCTGATGTTTATTATTTCCTTCATTCTACTCACTTTGAGCCCTGTTTGTTGTTCTTATTTCAAGTTCCTTTAAGTGTAAAGTTAGATTGTTTATTTGAGCTTTTTCTTTTTTTTTTTTCTTTTGAGTTAGGCCTGTAATGCTATGGATTTCACTCTTATGATTGCTTTCCCAGTGTCCCACAGATTTTGGATAATTGTGTCCTCATTGTCATTTGTTTCAAGGTATCTCTTGATTTCTTCTTTGATCTCATTGGCCCATTCATTGTTTAATAATATGTTATTTAGCTTCCATGTCCTTGCATATTTTTCAGTGTTCTTGTCGTTGATTTCTAGTTTCATAACATTGTAGTAAGAGAAGATGCTTGATATGATTTCAATCTTCTTAAATTTATTGAGGCATGTTTTATGTCCCAACATCTGGTCTATTCTAGAAAACATTTCATCTGTGCTTGAAAAGTATGTATATTTTACTGCTTTGGGGTGAAATGCTCTGAAGTTATAAATTAAATCCATTTGATCTAGTGTGTTGTTTAAGGCTGTTGTCTCTATGTTGATTTTCTGCCTGGGAGATCTATCCATTGAAGCCAATCGAGTGTTAATATCCCATCTATAACTGTACTTCTGTTGATCTCTCCCTGCATGTCCGTCATGATTTGCTTTACATATTTGGGTGCTCCTATGTGGGGTGTGTAAATGTTTACTGGAGTTATATCATCTTGTTGGATTGTTCCTTTTATCATTATATAGTGTCCTTCCTTGTCTCTTCCCATAGGCTTGGTTTTAAAGTATACTTTGTCAGATATAAGTTCTGCTACGCCAGTTTTTTTTTCCATTTTCATGAAATATCTTTTTCCATTATTTTACTTTTTTGTCTGTGTGTATCTTTCAATCTGAGATGAGTCTCTTAGAGGACACATTTATTTGCATCATATTTTCTTATTCATTCAACGACACTATGTCTTTTTGTTGGATCATTTAAGCTATTTATATTTAAGGTGATTATTGGTAGATATGTATGTAGTGCTATTTTATTGTTAAACTGTTCCTCTCTGATTTTTTAGTTTTTATTTTTATTTTCTTCTTTTTAAAGCAAGTATTTTGACATTTGTTGAAGTACTGGTTTGGTTGAACAAACTCCTTTAGCTTTTTCTTGTCTTGGAAGCTCATTATTTCTCCTTTGATTTTAAGTGATAGCCTTGCTGGGTAAAGTAGCCTTGGTTGTGTGTCCTTGCTTTTCATCACCTTCAATTTTTCATGCCACTCCTTTCTGGCCTGAAATATTTCTGCTGAGAAATCAGTCTAATTGGTGTTCCCTTTGTATGTAACTACCTGCTTTTCTCTTGCAGCTTTTAGGAGTCTTTCCTTGACTTTAAGCCTTGCCAGTTTAATTATGATGTGTCTGGGTGTAGGCCTGTTGGGTGAAACTTGTTTGGGAATCTTTGAGCTTCCTGGACTTCGTTTGTCTTCTTCCTTCACCAGATTAGGGAAGTTTTTGGTCATTATTTCTTCGAATAGGTTCTTGATCCTTTGTTCACGCTCCTCCTTCTGGCATTTCCATGATGTAAATGTTGTTATGCTTCATGTTGTCCAAAATGTTTCTTAAACTTTCCTCATTTTTTAAATTCTTTTTTTATTTTGGTGCTCTGCCTGTGTTTTTTTTCTACCTTATCTTCCAAATCATTGATTTAATCTTTTGCTTCATTTAATCTACTGTTTATTCCTTTTCATGTATTATTTATTGCAGACATTACATTTCTTATTTCTGACTGGGCCTTTTTTATTTATTTATTTTTTTTAATGCTGTTGAGTATTCTTATAATTATTGCTCTAAATTCTCTGTCTGATAAACTGCCTCTATTTCATCTAGTTCTTCTTCTGGACAATTTTCTTGTTCTTTCATTTGGGGTTTATTTCTTTGTCTTCCCATTTTGACTGCTTCTCTGTATTTGTTTCTATGTATTAGGTAGATCTACAAAGACTCTGGTGTAGGCCTTGGTCAGACACTTCCTGTGACTGGCCCTGGGAAAGCTGTTTGGAGCTATCAGCAACCCACAGCTTATGACTCCCTCTACTGGTCTTGAGTGTGTGCAGAATGAACTAGACTGTGCACCAAGGCTGACTTTACTAGCACCAGGCCCAGAGGAACGTCCGTTAAAGTCTTAAACTATTCATTGCTATGGCCTTAAGCTGTACATCAGTCAGGCCCAAGCACCACACCACGGGGCAGAGTAATTCCTGTGGGTGGGGCTATCGCTTCCCCTCAAGCTGATGTCATTTACACAGGAGTGCTCTGCCTGAGAAAGATGGCTCCTGCAGTACTGGGGATGACTCAGCACAGGGATCCTGGTGGCTGTTCCTTCATTTCTCTCCCCAGAGTCACCAGTCCCCAGACTCTCCTCATGTATCTCTAGGTCACTCTGCCCTCCCTTTGCTGGAGCCCAGGGCAAATGTTGCAAATGAAAATTTGTGTGTTGGCCCTTTAAGAGGCTCTCTGCATCTCCAGCCATCTGTCCCATGTGCACAGAAACCTCCCTGCTTTTCACAGCTGTATATTATTTGGGCTCCTTCCCTGGTTCTGTAGACTGAGGAACCCAGCTTTCAGTTTAGATGCTGCACTTCCAGGGGGAGCGCCCTAGCTGCTGAAATATCTCTATGGAACTGTAGCTGACACCTGTGGGAGCCCAGCTACACCCCTCACAGCTCTTTTGCACTCCCTATCAGTCACATTGTGGTGGAGTGGTTTCTTCCTTGGTTATATTTAAGGCTTCTCTCCAGCTAGTGTTCAGTTGGTTATTCAGGATGATTTCTCTACAATTTAGTTGTAACTCTAGGTTGGTCCTGGGTGGAGGTTAGTATAGCTTTCACTTACTCCTCCAGAATCTTGGGTATCATCATAGTCTTTCCTAGAACCCTGGGGGAGGAATTCAGGAAAAGCTGGAGACTAAATATCATTAGGTGAATCCCCAAGTGGATGAATAGACCCTATCTATAAGCTGCTAATGTGTAAATTTATGTCAACTCAAATAGAAGTCTATGGGTAGAATTTCAAACCTATTCTCTTCTCAAGTGGTTGATATTTTTACCTAAGAATTTGGGAGTCCATGTTGATGATGAGATGGAAATGTGGAGAAAGAATAAATATACTGAATGAAACAAATCAAAAAAGACTTAGCCCATTATTTCATCCTTTCCCATCTAAGAGTTGTAGCTTAATGTGGAAAAAAATGTAAGTGAGAAAGAGGAATGGGATGTTGGAAATGTGGATTTATTGTTGTACATGTAAAAAAGACCTAGAAAATTTATTTTAATTACAGCAAATACTATATGAGTCAGCATCATGAAATAACAGTGGGAATCACATAGCTAATATGCTATTGAGCTACATAGATAGAAATATAATATCTAGGACAAGGATGGCAATAATGAAATTCAACCCTGTACTCTTCAAACCTTATCTGTGGTATTTTCTTCTTTTTTTTTTTTTAGCTCTACACATCGCATTATAAAAGTGAAACAAATAAGTCTGTGATTATTAGACTTGAGTAGGAAGAAGGCAGGGACTCAAAACAATTTAATCTATCTAAGATCTTAGATCTAAGATTATAATAATTTGCCTACATAAATATTCTTAGAGTTTTCCTAATGAATTATCAGTTTTTACATGGGCATTTTAAGTATAGCTTCAAAAATTTTAACAGTCAAAACAAAATAAAAATGAAAAGTAAGTGGAATTTAATGTATCGCTAGCCTAGAATAAAATATCTAAGTTCTTACCTTGTTCTCTGACCCCTGTTCTCTGAAGCATCTTTTAAAAATCAAGGTGTTTTCTGGACTGGAACAGCTGAATCATTAAAGGGTTATAGAGATCAATACTCTAACACCCAGCCCAGTGGGATGAGATAAATTCCATTTTATAGTAGGAAAAATTGAGATTATACCAGTGGTAAAATTTACTGAGTGCCTTCTACATGTCAAGTTCTGTGCCAGGTGCTTTACTTCATTTCATGCTCTCCTAGCAACAACCTCAAATGAAACAAGAATTATTATTTTTAACCATAGATGAGGTACAGAGGACAGAGATTCTTTGTGAGGACAGAGACCATGTATCTCTTAATGACTGCACTCACCCAGGTATAATGCTTTGCAAATTTTTGTTGAATTAATGATAGATGAATAAATATGAAAACAATGGAATCTCAGAAAGAACAAGCAAACTGATTGAGATCATAATGTTAGTTAAGTGGCAGAGGTTGACTCAGACTCAGGTCACTGCACTGGTCCTCCTCAAAGTCATGGAATTGACCTGTGATGACCCCTGATTTCCAGATACTATATCATGTGGGTGGTAATAAGCATTTTCATACTCAGAGACCATCGAACGTCTGGTAATTAACACTAAGTAAACCAGAGATAAGTTCTTTTTAGTTTTTAGGTATATTATTTTTAGTTCCATTTTACAAAGCTTGTTTTGTGTGAGTTGAGTCTACTATTTTTACTATCTCAGATATTGTTGTTAGAGCAGTCCCTTTTCTCTGAGGCAGAATGAACTTTTGCAGACTTGGATTTGAATCCTGACTCCACTGTGTATCAGGTAAGTGATTTTAGGTGAGTTACCTAGTGTCAACATAAGAAAAATCCAAACCTGTAGAGAATTTTTGAGTTGAGTAAAATTGCTGTAACTGAGAAAACACTCTGGAAAGTGGCAGTTTTACAACTTATTTTATACATCAGAATCAAAGGGGAAGGCATACAGGGGTTACATAGAATCCATCGGTGGTAAATTAGGGAGTTGGGAGAAAGGAAATGGGAAATCTCTGGAACAGGATGAAAAGTAAGGGGAATAGACACATGCTTCATCTACATTGGTGGGTATAGGATAGTTAACACTAAGCAGTGACAGCACAGGCATTTGGGAGAACAAGACAACAGTGAGGGGTTCTGTGGGCTGTGCTCTGGAGGGAGATTGTGCCCTGAGGGGTCTGGATAAAGGGGTTACTCTGACCTTGCAAAGGTACCTTACCATAGCTGCAAAAAGACAATACACAGTCTCATTTAAGGTAAAGATTGACTGTTGTCAAGGAAGATACCAGCCTAGGACAAGAGTACCCACCATGACTCACTTTTAGTTAGGAAGTTTTAATGTCAGACCATCCTGTGTGGTTACTTTGGTCTCTGAGTTTGTAAGGCAGCTGTGCAGGCCTCCCCCGAGCTTGTCAGGTTAGTATGTGGCCCCTTTTTCATTCACGCTAGTATAGATAATACTTCCTACACTGAGTTCTTTCATATCCCCCTTTGGTCAGAGTTAAATGTGAAAAAATGCACGATTTGCTTGGCATTGTGTCATGTACATATAAGCATTAACATATATTAAACTATTAATGATAAAATCTGGCCAATACTTGCTCATTCTGGAAAATTTAAACAAAAATATTGAAAGGAAAATAATAAACATTCATTATCACATCCTCAAAGAAAATAGTTAGTAATTTGTCATGCTTTCTTGTAAATGTTTCCTTCTAAAAATGTGTACATTTTAAATAGCTGAGGTAGTGCAGCATATATAAATTAATGAACTACTTTTTTTATTTTTACCTCAGCAAGAGAATAATTTGATTAAGAGATAAAAGCTGAAAAAAGTCAGGACTGACTTCCACTCTGAAGCATTTTGATGCTATGTTCATAAACCCTAAATGGGCACTTCTCTGTGCTTTAAATTAGTTTTCTGCTCAAGGACTGATGGAGTCGAAGTGTTGCTCCCTAGGATATCTGGAAGGCAGTCATTATTCTGCTCTTTAATTGAAGAATAAATGTCCAGTTTTACTATGTGCTTTTTCCAGGCCTGTGCTAATCAGGATGCTGGATCTTCAGGCTTTCAGATAATTAGTGATGGATGTTTTGCTCTGGTTGTTCTATAACCTTGCCTTTCCTTTTCAATGCCTTCTCATTATCAAAAGACAAATTGCATCAAAGAAGATTAATACACATTTATATGGTTCAAATTCCATGACTGGTTTGTAAATTACTCAAGAACCTGGGAGTATTTAACTTGGAAACCTGGTGTGCTTATAAAGATGAGAGACAAATCGCCTTTAACAAGGGGCATACTCAGCTGCAAGGGACCTGCTTGTGACAATGTGGCACGTGTCATGTGGCACAGTGCATTCTTCCCAGCTGTCTGTGTTTTCCAGAGTGACTTAAATAGGATTCAGCTAAGGTCAGGTGTTGTGGGGGTGGGGGCATGATAAACCACTGCTTTTGGATCTCATCTCATCAGGGGAAAGCACTGTCTTATTAAAATTACTCTCACTATTCTCAGGAGGGAGAGAAATAGAGATTCAAAGCAGACACTGAATTCTCAGAGCAAAAATACTATGGACTATATAACTAGCCTAGAAAGAAAAAAATCAGAAGTAAATACAAAGTATTGGCCATGGGTTTTATGTTTGTGCTAAGAGCTATATTCCCAGCTGGAGTAGATTATTAAGATCATCACCATCACATTTAGTAAGGATGAGTGAGTGGGAAGGAGGGCAACTGTAACAGAGAAAGGCTCTGCCTCCCTGACTCCATCTTGTTCAAGACAGCTGCGTTTTTGCATACAGACATGCTAATTACTAGGGGAATTCAGCTTGTGTTTGAATTTTACAAAAACAGCTCCTCCCATGTCTCCCTGCCCTTGTCATAAAAGAAGCCTGAACTCTGCACTTTCTTAAGATGGATTTGAGACCCCACTAGGGCTTCCATCTTCTCCATTGGCACTTTCTTGATCAAAAAAACTTTCCTTACTCCAAATACTGATGCTTTGAATTTTGGCCTATTGGAGTGTTGGGCACATGGACTTTGGACCAGTAACACTACTTGACTTGATTTTTGTGTCAGGCTAGTGGATGTAGCATGTTGTGTGTTGAATTGTGTTCCCCAAAAGAAATGTCCAAATCTACACTCTGGTATCTGTGAATGTGATCTTAATTGGAAATAGGGTCATTGGCCATGTAACCAAGTTAAGATGGAGTCATACTGGATTGGGGGCATGGGGGGCCCTAAATCCGATGACTGGTATCCTTACATGAATGCCTTGTGAAAATATAGAGACATACTCAAGGAAGAACACCATGTGAGGAGAGAGGCAGAGATCAAGCCAAGGAATGCCAAGGAGTATCAGGAGCCACCAGAAGCCAGGAACAGACAAGGAAGGATCTTTACTTCAGAGGAAGCATGGCCCTACAGACATCTTAATTTTGGATATCTAGGCTTCAGAACTGTGAGACAATAATTTCTGTAGTTTAGCCACCAAATTTGTGCTTATATTTATGGCAGCACTAGGAAATTAATACCTAATGTGTATGGGATAGATCTCTATCTATACTAAGAGCCTTTTAGAGGAGGACTTTCTATTCTCAGACTGAGTTTTATACTGCTTTTTGTTCTATACTGCCTACCACAGTAGAAATAGAGAAATAGGGTACTCTTATACCTCAGAGAGCCTCATGGGCACACTTTTCTTCATAGGTTGGGTTTCCTCAGAAGCAGTCACTGAAATAAAGATTTGTGTGCAACTAGTTTCTTTGGAGGTGATCCAAGGAAGGGGGGATGTAAGATAGAGAAGGGAAGGAAGCAAATAGACTGCTAGTCATTGATCAGTTTACCACTGTGGGCAGCTGGGGCACAACCCCATTGGGGAGCTCTAGAGGACAGTGTAGAACATGCCTCAGATTTTCCCCTCTGGAGGAGGGGGATGGAGGGCAATTACCTGTCTTTTCACCACAGATGCTCCCTTTTTCCTCCCAGAAGTCTGTCCTTAGAGTATACAGCTTGCATTTTAATTTTAATTTTTATCACCCAAGGATGTTTTTTTAAATTGATTTTAGAGGGAGAGGAAAGGAGGGAGGGAGGAAGGGGGAGAGAGAGAGAGAGAGAGAGAGAGAGACCTCAATGTGAGAAACACTAATCAGTTTTCTTCCATATGCACCCTGACTGGAATTGAATGCACAACCTAGGTATGTGCCCTGATTGAGAATTGAACCTGCAATCTTTTGGTGTATGGGACAATGCTCCAATTAACTGATCCACCCCACCAGGGCCCAGCTTGCATTTTTAGAGCTTACTTTCCACCTCTGTGAGATTTACCTCTTACTCTTCATTTTTGAATTTCAAAATCATAATGGGAAGGACTTTTTATCAAGAAAGATAAATCACATTGCATGTATTCTCTTATTTCTTTTTGTGATAATGTTAGAAACTTCTGGCCCATCACTTTTTATGCATCATTTTGAAAGACTCCCTCCTCCTAGATTTCCCTCTTCGCACACATCCCTGCATAAGAATCCTTGTCTACACCATGGGCTGTGCACAGTATCTGGGAGGGTTAAGAGAGTAAATCCCCAAAAGGTAGCTTTGAGGTCAAATTTCCACATTCTCTGATTCTGCTTACAGCCAGGTAATAATATAACTCCTTTGAGGATCTGAATTTGCAAACAACTTTCTGAGTGGGAAATTCTATTTCATTGATCTTTTAAAAAAGTTTTCAGTCTTATTCTTACTTGCTGAGTCAGAATAGCTGCTTTAGAAATGTAGTTTTAAGCCTCGAATTTGATGTGGCAAAGAGAATATACAAAAAAAGTTAGCAAAAATTATATTGTTGTCTCTCATACCTAAGAACTGCTGAATGTGTCCAGGGGTTGCATTTTTTTTTGTATTCACCTAGAAAGACTTGCTTGCCCTACAAAAACATGCTGTCACTCTATCAGAGAACCTTTTGCTTATTTCAGATTTTGCAAAAAAATTCAAAGCATGCATGAGAGAAAAGTTTTATATCAATTCAAACAACAGCGAGTGGCATTGGAACACCTGTTAAATGAACCTAGCTTCCATTCTGGCAGCAGGAGCAGCATTGAACTTTCAAGATGTGATAAATTATTATCCACCATCTGTTTTACAAAACATTATTTCTTCTTGAACCAAAATTAAGTCCAGAAAATGAGCTATTAGCAAAGCAACAAGTCATCATTCATATGAGGCTATAGAAAGAACTTGAGCCGGAAATTATTAGCACAAATAATTTGCCAGAAACAGAGTGCAATCTTATTAAAGGCCAGAGAAAATGGTCAATTAGATAATGAGACACAAAATAAGCAGTCAGTGGTGGGAAGAGGTGGGGAAATAGTACCTTCAGACTTAAACTAGTGGATGTTTCTTATTCTATTCTGTCTTTTAGGAAAAAATTACTGACCATCTCTACAAAATTTTCCATGTGGCATTTGTTCAGGTTTACTGTATGAGTGGTGCCCCAGAGTGGTGAAATGTTGTCCTGTTTTTTTTTGTTTTTTGTTTTGTCCTGATTGTAGTAAGGTCAGTGTGTAGCAGGCATGTATCTAAAACTCATTTCTTCTTCTCTCAAGAAGATACAGATGGGCAACAGATATATGAAGAAATGCTCAATGTCACTAGCTATAAAGGAAGTGCAAAGCAAAAGCACAATGAGATACCACCTCATACCTGTTAGAATAACTACCATCAATAAGACAAGAAATAATAAGTATTGGAAAGGGTGTGGAGAAAAGGGACCTCTCATTCACTGCTGGTGGGAATGTAGACTGGTATAACCACTATGAAAACAATATGAAGGTTCATCAAAAATTCAAGGATAGAGTTACCATATGACCCAGCAATCCTTCTTCTTGGTATCTTCCCCAAAAGCTTGAAAATGTTTATTTGTAAAGACATATGTACTGCTATGTTTATTGCAGAATTATTCACAATAGCTAAGATATGGATACAACCTAAATGTCCTTAGACCAACTATTGGATAAAGAAGAAGGGCCATCAAAGAACATGTATAAAGGACACATGGACAAAGCCAAAGGGGGTAGTTCAAGGGTGGGAGGTAAGGATAGGTGGGGCAGAGGGGCCTCATGAGGTGGAAATGAAGACAACTGTACTTGAACAACAATAAAAAAAAAAAAGATTTGGTTTATACACTAGGTCTGACCAGAAAAAGTCCAGCAATTGTTAACATGACAAGAATGGTTTGCATGACATCGATGCAACATGGCAGCCAAGGAGAGTGGACTGGAATGCATATGTGTGAACAATGGCAACTTCATTGTACTAGTCAGTGGGGGCAATTGACACCATTCAATGAGCTTGTGTACTATGTGACTGTTACATTCAAAATAACTGAGTGAATAGAGCAACAAATGTGCATAAAATTTTGGTGTTAAGCTTGAATATTCCCCCATGGAAACTATTTGGATGATTCAGAAGGCCACAGCTATGGGTAACTGGTGATTGGTAGTTTCATCCCAACAATGTGCCCACTCATGCATCCCATCTTGTGCAGAGGTTTTTGGTGAAATATCAAATCACTCAAGAGACGTGGCCTCCCTAGAGCCCAGATTTGAAACCCTGTGACTTCTGGCTTTTCACAAAACAAAAATTCTCAGACCATTGATGAGATTCAGGAAAATATTATGGGCAGCTGATGGAGAGTGGGAGAACTGTGTGAGGTCCCAAGGTGCCTACTTTGAAGGGGACTAAGGTGTTGTTGTCTTACATACAAT
The DNA here is from genome assembly GCA_004024845.1 of Tonatia bakeri. Classification (NCBI taxonomy): domain Eukaryota; kingdom Metazoa; phylum Chordata; class Mammalia; order Chiroptera; family Phyllostomidae; genus Tonatia; species Tonatia bakeri. The sequence goes on along the minus strand of PVIA01007412.1, from coordinate 38,463 downwards.
GTTTCTTGTGTCTTCTTCAATAAATGTCTCTATTCTTCATTTTACATGGCTGGATACCTTCTGGACAGACCTCGTGTACAATGGAATAACTCCACCATAAAAAGGTAAAATATTACCATTTGCAGAAACATGGATGGATCATAAGAGTATCATGCTAAGTGAAATAAGTCAGATGAAAAAACAAGAAAAATATGATTTCACTTATATGTATGATATAAAACAAAAAGCAACAAATGAACAAACAAAACAAATAAACAAGTTCATAGGCACAAACAACAGTATGGTGTTATCAAAAGGAAAAGGAATTGGGGGAGGATGAAAAGGGTAAAGAGCTACGATGTATGGTAACTGAAGGAGACTAGATTTGGGTGATAAGCATACAATGGAATATACAGATGATTTGTTATAAAATTGTACACCTGAAACTTATATAATGTTACTAACCAATGTACCCCAATAAATTTAATTAAAATAAAATATATCTGGTGAAATGTGAATAAGCTCTCTAGTTTAATTAAGAGTTTTGTATTAACATTAATTTCTTTCATTTTGAAAACTGCACTATGGTTATACAGGTGTAAAAATTGGGGGACTTGATAAAGAAATATATGGGAAAGCTCTGTACCAGTTTTATAAATTTTTAGTAAATATCAAATTAGCTCAAAATGAAAGGTACATAAATATATGTATATTTAAAAATAAAAATTAAATCCATCTATTTGTAGGTGACTTGAAATTAAACTGGAGATGGATAGCATATTTGGGGGTATGTACTATTTTACTGAAATAAACAAATATGTGTAATGCAGTTCATAAAATATATTATCTTTTAGGAATTACACAAAAGTTTTGACTATTGATTTTCACTTGGACTAGTTTTCCTTATGAGTTATAAAATTAATCTATAGCTATACTTTATAATTGATATAAACAGAAAGCAACACCAATGTAATTTTATATTACACTATAAGATAATAGGTGAGTTTTAATGTGATATGTGCTTGACAAAATTCATTTGCAAATATAATTTTATTACTAAATCTCATTTGCTGATGTATTTTAAAAGTATAGATTTTTCAAAGTAGGAAAGTTAACTGATTGTCTTAAATTTATTATCTAAATTGCTAAATACAATATTCAGTATCTTTAATGGTTTTCCTTATTTGACTGTAAGTCTGGAGTTTTAAATAAAATTTATATCCTTTCTTTCCTGTATGCATACTTAACAAACATTGAAAAATGAAAAGTTTTCCAGGGACTGGACTGTAATAATTCCTCCCTGAAATTAGGAGTAGGATTCTGAAAGCCTTTGGGATGAGACAAATTTGAGTTGAGGAACTGAAGAGTCTGTGCTGGAGAAAATAGGAATAGGTCTCAGGTATGCCTGTAAAAGTCCTGATAAATACCCACATACAGCTAAGCCTGTGTCTACTTAATGTCTGTGTTGGTGTCTTGTATTTATATCCATCCATATGTGTCTATACATACATAAATAGACTATAAGTTATGTTTTACATATCCAAAATTCTTTTAAAAAACATAAATTCAGGAAAGTTAATTTTAATTTCTTTGCACTTTAGATGAGTTTCAGAGATGATGTTTGCTGTTGTTGGTGATGAATGAAGAAAAGTGTGCTTTCCTGGGAGGAATTATTCTCCAATTCTCAACTCTCCAAGTTCTCAGTCTTTCCTCATTCTATTCTGAATTTAAAGTTGTAAGATTCTTTCTTGAGAAGGTTACCAGCTCTTGGGTGCATTTGAATGGCAATGTCTAAAGGTCCAAAAATACCTTTTTTAAAAAATATAACATTGTGTGTTTGTTTTCTGATCACATTATGACATAAATTTAATTATAGGACATTTGGAAGAATTAAAAAGGGGTAAAAAATCGTTCATAATCCTATTATCCCCAAACAGATATTATTAACATTCTGGTACATGTCCTCCTAATATATAGTTTAAAAATTTCCAGACCCCGTTATTCTGAAAACATAAGTGAAGTTAAAACAACAGTAATGATAAGCTTCACCAGCTTGTGCTTTCTCCAGCCAATGTAAGAGCCAGAGTCCTGCTAAATACCACGTTATTTTGGGCGTGGCCAGGAGGGACTCCAAAGGCTTCTCCAACAAGCACATCTTCCACACTCCAAAGTCACCTGAAAAGCAGTTGAATGATAGCTTTTCAGCTTCCTTAATGTCTTTATCCTGCTTGATAAAATGCCAGGTGAATTGTCTTCAGATCCTCCCTAAACTGTAAGACCAGAATGGACTGAATGTCCTGAGTTCTTCACTGTGGCCAAGTCATACTGTGTTCCATGCCCCATCTGCTGTCTTACTATCCTGGGCCCCTAGTCAGGGGTGCTTGGCCCTCATTCCTAATAGAGGATCTCACAAAAACATCTCCTTACACCAGCATCTGCTCCATTCTTAAGACTCAAACACACGGGGTCTTGAGAACACCACCACACTGTTTTCTCAGCGCCCTTTGTTTCTGTTCCTCTGTGTCTAGCAGTACACTTCTGTTTGCATAATAATGTGTGCAAACAGATCTCTACTGGCCCCAGCACAGCCAGATACACTGTCAAACCCTAGGCTTAAGCTGAGATCCCCGTGGTAAATTTGTTTTACTGGGACTTTTTATTTTTGGCAGTGGAAGGAAATTTCATAAAGCACTTTAACAAAAAATAAAAAAGAAATGGTCATTGTTTTCTCTTTCTAATTCTCAGTTTGGTTTTATTCAAGTAGTGGGCATGATGACTATGCGTAGCCTAAAATTCCCACCCGAGAAGGCCGAGCAATTATAGCAGGAGGAGAAAAGTCCTTGTGACGTTGGCTCTGATAAAATTCTCATTGATGATTCTGATTATCCTGGTTTAGGTCTTATGCTTATTATGTAATAATCATTCTAGCCAGAGGATTAATTATTCTGATTGGCTACAACTGTGTTGGATGTTGGATTACAGCTGTGTTGCCTGTTGACCTCAAAGCCTGAACAGGGATGGAGACAGCATCAGGCACACCAGCAAATATCAAGAACTGAAGACAATTATTGGAATCAGAGTGAGGAAGGATTGGTTTCCCAAACGTATATGAGGCTAATGTTAATAAAAATTTTAACTTCCCAAGCTGAAAGTATTTTTTAAAAGAAAGGGTTTAGACAGCATGGATGGAACTGGAGAATATTATGCTAAGTGAAATAAGCCAGTTGGTGAAACACAAATACTGTATTATCTCACTTATAAGAGGAATCTAATGAACAAAATAAACTAACGAGCAAAATAGAACCAGAGACATGGAAACATGGAACAGACTGACAGCTGCCAGAGGGGGAGGGAGATAATGGTGGAAAGAAGGGGAAGGGATGAGACAAAGATTATGTATGAATGACCCGTGGACATGGGCAACAGAGTGGGGATTGACTGTGGGAGTGGGGAGTGGGCTGGGCAGAGGAGGACAAAGTGGGTAAGTTAGGACAACTGCAATAGAATAACGACAACAACAAAGACAGGTCTTGGGTCATGTGGTTGGGTCTAAACCACAAGCAGCATGGCTAAGTAGGAAAGATGACATGTTTATCATCTCAAAGTTCTGCCAGTTTTTGTACATCAAGTAGTGGGGAGAAAGATACAAGTCATTTTGAAAGGATTTATACAAGCTACAAACAAAGGGTGTGTCAAGGGAGTGGGCTGGGTTTGGGCTAGAGGCAGCAGAATCCAAAAGAAAGAAATGTCTACTCCTGTGGATTAGCTTCAGGCAACACCTTGGGAAGTTCGTGTGCAAGTAAGAAGCAGAGGCTCCTGGGGTTCTGTGGTGCCTGGCTATTTTCTCTTTGGATAATCTCAGCAACAGTCACCTGGATACGAATTCTAAATCCCAACAAATATCCGGGAATGTGAAAAGTCTGTAGAGATGGTCCACAGCAATGTACAGGCTGTTTTGTTTTTTATTTTTTTTTTACTTTCTGGCCACCGTAATTTTAATTGAGAACATCTCAGAGTACTTTTTCTTGTCACAGGCTGATGTGGACCCCGGCTCTTGGTGTCCACATCATTATGGATGAAATATGAGACAAATTTACACGGACTACCGAGTCCTGTGGAGGAAAAGGGACAGCATGGCTTCTCTTTCAAGGGGAGTAAAAGCCTCCATCCTCTCTCCAATGAGCTTTTATTGTCTTACTAGACACATTATAAGAAGATCCTCATTAACTATGCACAGGCTGGATTTAGGTGGTTACCTTATACAGAAAACCAAGGAGAGGATGCTGGTAATCACATCACAGAAGAGGGATATTTGCAAATGAAAAGGCAAAAAAGTAGTTGGACCAGTTACACTCATCCTTGGAAGGTTTAGCATGGTTTTTAGGAAGTTGCTTTGCAGTAAATGTCCTCAATTCAGGGTGAGGGAGTTTTAGCAAAAAGCAAGACTCATAGTGGCCTAGGTATATTGCAGGCCTGATTCCCCACAGGAAAACGTATCCGTGGGCGTGGGTCCTGTGCATCTCCCAGTGGGAGCGGGGCCCACACCACGCAGAGCGGCCTCCCACAACAGGCAACACCCAAATATCTATTGTAACATTCATGTTTTCCCATGATCATAGAAATAAGCTCCCTGCAGGCAGAGATTTTGTCAGCTTTATTCGTTATATTCTCAGTGTTATGTGATAGATTTTAAAAGTTATTTTTCACTGAACATTATCTCATGACCATTTCCCCATGTGATTCAATATTTTTCCATTACATAGTTTAAAAAAATTTTTTCTTATTTTTTAATTTTTTCAATTATGATTGATACTCAATATTATTTTCTTTTAGTTTCAGGTGTATATCATAGTGGTTAGACATTCCTCTAATTTATGAAGTGATGCCCCTGATAATTCTTGTATCCGCCTGGCATCATACACAGTTTTTAGTGGCTCTACAGTATTTTGTTATTTAGATAGGCAATAATTTATTTAACCAATAATGAACAATGGACTTTTTTTTTAATCTGAAGCCTCCCTAAGAGCAAAGCAGTCACCCTAGGAATTGTTACATAACCCATCCTGCTCCTTCCACCTTCCTTCTCAGCCTCCATGGAGTCGAGAGAGACAGGAGAGGTTAAGTCAATGAGTTGCCATTTATTGCATTGTCTAGAACAACTCTGTGTTTCTCTTGTACTCATACAATACTTTTTGACACCAGATTCGTGGTATCATGTTTTTTTTCCCCACCCATTCTCCAACACCAGCGGGGTGTCCTGCAATCAGCTCAGTTCTGACACTAACTGTAGTTAGTGCTGATCCCACAGGTTAAGGGCTCAGCCCAATAAGGCTGTTGCCACTTCAGACACCAGTCACAGGTGTCTCCAGGTTCCCTATAACTTATGTATGACTTGGCTATAAATTGAAAGTTCCCACTGTTACAGAACAAAGAGGGAGGTCAGGGAAGACATACTATTACTGAAAGGAACTCTCCAGGTTTGTTATGTCCGCTGCCAGAGGAAAGATGTCTCTAAATGTCAGAGATTCGTGAAAAGGAAAGGAAATGTTTATTTCATGCTATATGGACTTAAAGTAGTGACCTAATGTCTTCATAAAAATCCCAAAGTCCCTTAAAACACCCACAAACACACACAGTCCTTCCTTCCCCACTTTGCCCAGTCTGGGGTACTGTATCTCAGGAAAAGAAATACACGTCTGTGGCTCAGGTAGCCCCTGGTTCTTCTCAGTAATCTGCCTTAGCTGGTAGGCCTCCCTCGGTTCCTGGCACCATCAGCTGTGTTGCCAGGATCTCTGCTAAAGCTGGGTGGTGGTTCCCCCTTCTAAAGCTGGGGGGGTCCCCACTCTGGCAAAGCCGCGTGGTTCTTCCTGCTCAATGGCCACAGGAGTCTCCACTCTGCCAAAGCCGCGTGGTTCTCCCTTGCGCAATGGCTGTGGTCCTCTACACTGCCACAGCCATGTGGTTTTCCCTCCCACTGGCCCCAGGAGTCCCCACTCTGCTAAAGACGCATGGTCCTTCTCCCTCCATCAGCTATACTTGCTAGCCCTCTCATATCCTTCCAGCTTTTCTGGCCTGCCATCGTGGGTCTGGGCAGGCATGGCCCCATGTCAATGGAGCCAATCTTCTCCAAGCTCTCATGCAGGCACTGTAACTCGAGGGACCTGCCCCCCAGTTACATCTTGGTGGGGAAGTTACTTCCATTCCCCTGGCTCAGAGTGTGGCCACAGCTATTTAACATATCTATGCAACCAGTTAAAAGTTATAAGATGTGTTAAATGGCCATGCCAAGGTTAGCTGCAGAGCTGTTGCTATGCAAAACAGCTCTCAATAGCCCTGCTCCATTTGTCTCTTCCCCCAACCCACACCTGTGGGGCAGGGGGTGAGGACATCCTAATATTTCCTGAACACCTTGAATTCTGGATCCCATTCCAAATCCCTATTTGGGGTCCCCCCTCTTGGCTGCACCCCATTACACCACGACCTTCTCTTTGGATTTGATCACTTGCTAGAATAGTGAACAGAACTCAGGGAAATACTTATATTTACTGGTTTGTTATGTAATAAGGGATCTGGTTGAATTGCTAGAGGAAGGGATATATAGGCAATATGTATGGTCTAGAAGAGTTCCAAGTACGGGAGCCTCTGTCCCCATGGAGTTGTGGAGTGCCACCCTCCCTGCCTATAGATGTGTTCATGAACCTGCAAACTCCCTGAACCTTATGCTGCTGGGAGTTTTACAGAGGCTTCATCCCGGGAAGCTTTGGTGTTTCTAGTGACCAACTCCCATCCAGGAGCCTGGGAAGAGTCACCATTAGAATGAAAGGCATTTTGTCCCATTATTTCACGCTTATTTACACTGATTTTGACCTATTCAGAAAAGAAATAATAGGTTTGCACTACCTATGAAGTTCTGAATGTGCTGGCCTGGCCCAATCCTGCTCATTTGCTCATGTAGCTGATCCCCCTGTAATCCTGTACTTTGTGTGCAGCATAAGGCTTCTCAAATCATGCCCATGTCTTTTGCCCAAGTGGCATTTGAAGCTGTGTCCTGATTCCTAATCACTGCATTTGAATCTTTTAATTTCAATATGTTATCAGGAGAACGGGTGCCATTGTCTAGTTTCAGTTTCCCAAAGAATTATCTCTCCATTGGATCAGCCTCCTTTCACCCCGAGAGCCCAAGACCACAAATGTTTCGTGGTCTCCTCCTTTTTATTGCACTGTCTCCCCCTAAAGTCCTGTCAACTATGCAAAACTATCGTATTTTTAGTAACTGACCCTGGTATCCCTCCTTTAACATTGTTGTTTTCTTTTCTGATTGGTGCTACCCAATCAAAAGAAAACATGAGTGTTCATTGACTGATTCACTTTGGAAGTCTCTTTGCCCCTCATAATCATATCAAATCACTGAAGTGCTTGCCAGAAGCCCTCCTTTAGTTTATGTAGCCTATGTACCAGATCTCTCTGTGTCTCCATTCCTAAGATGTAAAATGAAAATAATACCTATCTCATAGGACTGTTATCGCCTTAAATGAGTTTGCAGTATTGCCTGGCACATGGTACTAAGTGCTCAAGAAGTATCAGTTGAATAACCATTACCATTATTATTGCTACATTCTTTGAGAGTGAGTTTTATATTTTAGCGTGAAGTCACTGGGAGGGGCTCACACTCTGAAAATTGAATGTACAGGACAGCAAAAATGAATTAATATCAAAGATGTAATAACAATGAACTGATATGAGAATTTTGATTTGCTTCAGTATGTTCTGCACAACGATAGTTTTTGTTTTCATGATGTTGAGCTCTTCTGTGTCCTGAATGTTCTATACTTGCTTACCTTTGGGGGCCAGCACTTTCCCAGGCACAGTTGGTGGTCAGCTTTTCTAGTGGTGGGAGGAGCAGTTTGACAGCCTTTCTGAGAGGGCTTGTTGGGACTGGATTCCCCATTGTGTGGCATCATGAGGTTATCTGTTGTTGAAAAATAAACTGAGGCACATAAAAAATTTAAAAATTTAGCAAAAATTGATTTGAACAGGGCAACATCAAATCCAGCAAACCAGAAAAGAGCTCCAAAAAGCTGTACAAAAATAAGAGAATTTTGTAGGCAGAATGGAGCAGGAAGGAACAGAAGTTATTTTAGGCAAAAAGCAGGTTGGTTATTGCAGTCTCTTTTCTTTAGGCAGGGGTCTGTCAGGCAGAACCCAGAACTAGTGCTGTTCAGATGATTTTTGATTGGATTAAGATTCCATTTCTGGGAGAGAGGAAACTGCAATTAAGTTAGGCCTTGGTTTGGTGACATGGGATTTAGCATAAGCGACTTCCTTTGGGCCTGTTGTCTTTTTTTTTTTTTAAACTTTGTGTAACACCATTAAACCTGAGGGCCCGAGTTTATGAGCCCTACTGTCTTTCTGTTCACTTTATGTTCAATATCTTTTGGCCTTCTGAAGCACTGCATGATGATAACTAACAAGAACAACAATAATAATATTGTCACCAGATTAGGAGGCTGTCCCTGACTGTGCAGTTGGCCAGAGGGAGAAGAACAAGCTGGAAAGTCAGTGATCCCAGAGTTGCATTAGATCTCGTAAGGAAGTCACAAATCAAAACAATGGCCCCTCTGAGTGGTGGATCCAGTGTGCACACAGTTGTAGAAAAGATACAGGGACAATTCTGTGTGTCTTCAGTGAATTAATACTTGCATGTCTTCTCCCTTCAAAGGTGAGCTACTCAAGGACAGGGGTTCTGTCTTCAGCATCTTTGCATATCTGGTACCTGTCTAAGCATAATCAAATAGCTCCAATTGACCTGGATCTGAGGAAGGGAACTTTCCTGATCTCACTGAATTCCTATCACAGCCTAAGGGGTAGGCATAGGTGGACTCCTTGATGAGCTGGAAGGAGAGAAGCTGTGCGTGGTTATATAGAGAGTGACAGAATGAAAAGCCAGTTTCCAGGCTGACCACAATGCCTGGACAGGTGTGTGGTGTGGGGGTCAAGAGTGTAGATTCTGGAGCTGGACTGCCTAAGCTCAAATCCTGGTTCTGTCACTCAGTAGCTGTGTGACCTTAGACCAGTCACTGAACCTTTCTGTTTCTCCACTATCAAGATGTAAAATGGGTACAATAACAATAATACTTTCCTCATAGGGATACGATCAGATTTAGTAAGTTTACAGTACTGCTTGGCATACATATCCTAAGTGTTGAAGAAATGCAGCTAAAGTAACTCATTATTATTTGTTTATTATTATTATTTTTTGTTATACTGCTTTTCTCCAAGAGTGGGTTTTATGTTTTAGTCTGAGGGCACTGGACTCAATAAATGGGAAGGCTTTAGATCTCTGAAAACAGAATCTGAATGATATCAAAGGTAAAATTACTGCTTGACGTCCCCTAGTATCTCTTAGCATATTTCTTTCATTGTGTTTGACTCTCACTTGGGCTCAGTTTGAGTCGTTCCCAACAAAAGATAGTACTAAAATTACACCTAAAGAACAGTTTAAACACTAAACAGTTTTATCTTAAGAGTATCACTGATCCAATAAAGGAAACATGCAGAATGGTACATATCTGCTAACTTTTTTGGATTTCTGTTTACCAAGTTAAATACACAATTTTGGATATTTTAAACCATGGAGATTTTTATTTTATAAAATGCTGAATGTATTATATATTTTATATACAGAGAAGCTCATGGAATCCAATATATATATAATTTATTTTTTCCTTAAATACTGGTTACAAAATTATTAAAATAAAAATTTTATTTTATGTAAGACAGGAATTTATACTTATTGCTCCTCTTGATTGATCAAATTAATTTTGTCTTTCTAGTTCAGTAGTAAGTGCTAAATCTAGAGGCACATGTGACCATTTCTTTTAGGGTTTGGAACTGTTCCATGGGTGTGGTGGGTATTAAGAGAATGTGGGGCAATGAGAGATGTTTCTATGTTTTGCATATTTTCTTTCTTTCATTAGAAAAATCATTTTTAGAATGCACAGTTATTTGTATTTTTCAAAAGGCAATCTTTATTATATCAGGAACAATTGTGTTGGGATAAAATTACAACTAGATATTACTTTTAAATAGAAAGTTTGGAAATTTTCTATATTTTATTTTATTTTATTATTTTATTTTAATCATTGTTCAAGTACAGTTTTCTGCCCTTTACTCCCAAGGAAATTTTCTTGTGGGTCCATATTTCTCCACTGTAAAGTTACTCTCCCCCTCCCCTCTGTCCATCTACTGTGGAGAGGAGGGAAGAAAGGAAGTCACTCTGCTCAGTCCACACTTAAGTGCTATGATGTTAGGTGCTATCCCCTTGACCACAGTGTAGCTGAACAAATTATTTGGAATTCCCTTGCTGGGGAAAGTTGTTGATTCTCCCCATCTCATTTATTTACTCAACCACTTACATGGATTGAGGAGTACTCCTCGGTATTTATTTTATACTTTGAGCTACAATGCAATATTACTTTGTTTTGTTGCCCAGATTATTCCAGTTTTGTTGCTCAGAGTTTCATTGAAAGCTCTTGCATTTGGATCTTGGATTCCTTTGCATACATTCATCATTTTTTTAAAGCACCTCCTCACTTTCTGATACTATAAGATGTTCCAGGTTCATCTGTGTATTTCCTTCCCCAGTCCTAGAATCAGCTATTTCTCCCAGGACAATATTTAAAACCAAGATCTTGGTACTGGGTATGCTTGTTGGTACAGGGCATTCTCAGCTGAAAGTACAAGGGATGTAGGTGTGCATTCTACCTGGCATATATACACTTACCTAAAAATACTTGGATAGTCAGCCACCTGTATCTATATGATACAGTCGATCTAATGAGTTCATACTGATTTTTCCAACTCTATTACTGCATGGATCATTCTAGTTTTCTCTCCTTACTTATCTGTAATGTCCCACTCCCACCATCTGCCATGCATTTACTCAATCATTCCATTCTGGTATACTTTCAGAATTGTAAACCCATATTCCATTAGAGAAAAAAAAACAAACTTTTATCAACTGGAGTATAGTACTTTTGTAAGTTACTCTTACCTCTAGTCTTGTAGATTCCATTCATTCCCAAAGTGACTTAGGTCAGCACCTTACTGCTCTTGTTGGGGAGGAGCAAACTTTCTTGTCCCCTACTAGGTTCTTCAGCTGGTCTAATAATTAAGTCAGCATGAGCCAGATGAACAAGAGAAAATAACCAAATTTAATTGCACATGTACGCATGGGAAACCTACATACAGGAAAGAGTCAGAGACTTCACCTATGTGAGAGGTTCACAGATGGAGTTAAAATGGGGTACACATGGCATTCTGAGCTAAGGGTGAGATGAGGCTCTGTGGGGCTTCAGGGAGGAGAAAGGTCATTCTCAGGATGACAAGAGCAGATGTGCAGTAATTAGATGTTTGCTCTGCCCTACAGGTAGGCCAAAAAGTTTTTTTCTGGTAATAATTCTTAAAATGGGCAAAGACCCAAATTTAAATTCTTCAGGGAGATGTAAAAGTTTCTCGTGAACTGAAAGGTCTCAATTGGCTTCAGCTAAGAATATTTCACATGTCAAAGTGGCACCACCAGGGAGGCCTGTTCTGATCCCCTCACCCCATGTCAGTGAGGTGGTTTCATGCGCTTGGATTTTTAAACTTTATTTGTATGTTGACACTATTACAGATATTCCCATTTGCCCCCACCCTCTACCCACCTCCACCCAGCCCTTTCCCTCCTTCCCTCTGGCCATCACCACACAGTTGTCTGTGTCTATGGGATATACATATATGTTCTTTCATATATGAAGGGAAAGGCTAAACCCTTTACCTTTCATTCAGTCGTTCGATGCATTTGTAATATATTTAGATTCTTTTGTCACACCCTGCATTCTCTACTGGGATCCTATGACTTCTGAAATTGGTTTTTAAAAAGAATTTACATGCATTAAGGGGTTCTTTGTGCTCTAAATTTCTATGGGTTTTGCCAAATGCTTACTGTCTTGCATTCACCATTATAGTATCACACAGAATGGTTCTACCACCCTAAAATATAGTCCTCTGTGCTTCCCGTATTCAATCACCTGCTCCCTCTGAGTCCTTGAAGACTACTTACTGATTTGCTTGTCATTTCTATAATTTGCTTTCTCCAGGCTGCCTTGTAATTGGAATTACATACTACATAGCTTTTTCAGACTGCCTTTTTTTCACTTATTAATATGCATTTTGATTCACCCGTGTCTTTTTGTGGCTTGATAGCTTTTATTTTTCTGAATAACATTCCATTTTATGCATTTTCCACAGTCTGTGTATTCAAATGAACATCTTGGTTGCTTCCAGTTTTTGTTAATTATAAATAAAGCTGCTTTCAATAGTCACATGCAGTTTTTACATAGACATAAGCTTTCAAATAAGTCGGGAAAATTCAGCAATTGCTGAATTATATGGTATGACATTTGTTTTATAAGAAACTGCCAAACTGCCTTCCAAAGTGGCTGTGCCCTTTTGCATTCCCATAAACAATGAATGAGAGATCGTGTTCTCTGTGTCCTCACTAGTCCTTGGCATTGTCAGTTTTCAGTTTTAGTTTTTTTATATGCTTATTTACCCTCTGTATATTTTCTCTGGGGAGATGTCTTTTCAAATCTTTTGTCCATTTTTTTTCATTGAAGTTCTTGTTTTTTGTTGTTTGTTGATGTATAGGAGTTCTTTGTATATTTTGGATACGAGTCCTAACTCAAATACATGTTTTGCAAATATTTTCTTTCTTTGTCTGTGTCTTTTAAGGTGTCTTTCCCAGTATTTCCCCTTCCCCCACCACAGGCAAAAGGGCCTTTTTCTAATTCTTCAAAATGATCACTTATGTTTTCCTACAAGTTTATAGCTCCAGTGGCCTTTGCCACAGATAGGTAGATTTTGGCTGTGACTCTGAATTTTCCTGTTTCTTCAGACTGGGGAGTGGTGGTTTGCCCTGCAAACTCGGTTCTCTCTTAGGTCCAAGAAAAGTCGTTGGTTTTCAATTTGTTCAGCTTTTCCTTGTTGTAATACCAAGCTCTTTATGTGTCTTAGGTGAAACTGTAAGTCCATGTTTAATGGCCAAGTTATTTTAGTTCACTAACCTTTAACAGGTTGCTTCTTATTGGGGGAAGACATACCTCTACCACACGTTGTTCCTTCTTTCTCTGCTCCTTGCACCATGCATACTCATACAGCATTTGTCTCTTGATGACCTCTGTGAGAGAATTTCTTTTCTGTCTTGGTTTTTACTATCTAATAGTTTTATGGTTTTTCTCATTTAAATCTTTGATTCATCTTGAATTTATTTTAGTGAAGGAGTGGGATCACCATCATTTTGTTTTAGCCCAAATGTCAGGACATTTTTTAGATGAATATATCTTTTCCTCACTGAGGAAAAAATATTTTCCTCAAAAATATTTTTTCTTTGTATACTAAATTAAAAAATGTACATTTGATCTAGTTCTGAACTTTCAAATTTGTTCCAAATTTTTCTGTCAGTTTACTTTTGAGCCAGTACCAATTTTTTAATATAAGTTTTATAGTTTGGTGAGTTACAATCTTGGTGAGTAACATGGTATTTTAAAAATAATAATGCATTGCCTGACTGGTGTGGCTCAGTGGATTGAGCACCAGCCTGTGAAAAAAGTGTAGCTGGTTCAGGTCCCAGTTGGGACGCATGTCTGGGTTGCAGGCCAGGATCTTGGTGGAAGGACTGTGAGAGACAACCACACATTGATGTTTAAAAAAATAGTAGTGCATTAACTGTATAGATTATTATAAGAATAATTGATATCTTTAAGATATTTACATTGCCTCTCTAAGAAGAGGTATCTTTTTTATTTATTCATCTTGCACTGTTTCTCTTGGTAGATTCTTTTTTCCATATAGACCCAACACACTTTTATATTTAAAGTATTTTATCTTTTCATTATATTTTCTCAGCAATTATTATTTGTGGATAGAAAAGCAATTGATTTTGGACAATTAATTTTCTAACCAGAGATTTCACTGAATTATGTCATTGTGTCTAATAGTTCTTTAGTTGTCTCTCTTGGGTTTATGGTTATATAACCATATCATTTTTCAAATAATGATAATCTTTTCTTTTCCTTTCTACTTTTTGCCTCATTTATTTCTCTTGCTTAATGACAATGGCTGATTGTTTTTAGAACAATATTAACTAATAGACCACACTTTATTATAATAGTCTTTTTCTAAACTATAATTATCTCACTGTCTTGTTAAACTGTAATGTCCTTAGGGTAGGGACTTCTATTTCTGATGTATGACATAACATAGTAATAAAATAGTTGACAGGTAGGGCTTGTTGAGTTTAGGCAGAGTGAAGTAGACTAAGATGAGCTCAAGTCAGTAGACAGATACCCAACCAAAATATAATAGTCTATGTAAAGTGATTATCCTTGAATGTCACAGAGGCAAAAGAGCCTTTTCATCAGATCCATGAAGGTCTGGTGTATTGCTAGAACCTATGGTTTTTGACCACATGGTGCCCTTAAAGAACTGTATCCTATGAGCCTATCTTAGGTCAGTAGGAGTGAGGGAACAGTGTAGCCCAAGGCCCATCTTTTAAGCACAACTTCTCTGGAAGATCGAGTTTAAAAATTTTAAAGGCTATGTACACATAGCAGAAGTTGAAGGGCTTTGTAGATTCTCCATAGCCACCCTGCAGCACAAATTTTATGACACATTGACAGAAGCAATAGGAGCCTTTCCTGGTTCTTGCATGGGACTCCAACAGTAGTCTTGTTTGGGCATCGGAAGAAGGAGGTAGCAACTTGGCTTTCCTGTGCATGATAAGCATCGAGACACTTTGACGAATGTGCAGAGACACACATATATCTAAGGCAGCTCTGAGAGCTATATCATGGGGCCTGCCAGGAACATGATCAGGGTAAGAGAGCATCAGCAACGGGAGCACAAAAAAGACAGCTCTTGGTTGGAAAGCAGAATTAGAATAGCAAGTACAGTGAATAAACCAAAGATACCTGTGTTATTGGTTTAGTAGCAGGAGCCAAAGAAGTCACAATTTAATGGGCACTCAAATTAGTGTGCAAGCTTGAAATCCAAAGGCTTGGGCTTGTGGCCTAATGGACAAGTGTCTCTGGCTGAGCACTGGTTCCTGTAACTCTAATATGGTGGCCCAAGAATGGTGCTCTCCTTCCCAACTCCATTCCAATAAGTCCTCTATCATGCATCCCTATTTAAGAGAAGATTGCCTTTAACTTTTCCTTTAGAAAAATGGATATTATGATGGATTTCCTTTTTCCATTGAAGTTAATTGACCATGGGCAATAATACTAAGCACTGTATCTAGTGGAAAGAAAAATAGAGGGATATTGTTCACAAATAGCTCTGGGGTGGCAGACAGCACGGCTCATTGAGAAACTGAGGCTTCTGATGAGCTGCATTAATTGAGGCACGCAGGGTGCTTCTCAGTGCCCAGTGAGTTATTTCCAAATGGGGTATGCACATTTGTTCTTTTGTTTGTTGTTACACTTGTTTATTCATGAAACCCTTTTTAAATGTGTATCATATAGCAGGTGTATCATGCACAGAACTGTTGAATCAAACAAGAATAAGCTATCTTCTAGGCTAGTGTGTATAATATGTCAATTTTCTTTCTTTATATTATATGTAAAAATCATTTTGGTCATGAAGCTCTGTGAAAAACTTAAGGAAACAATGACCCCTCTCCCCAGGATAAAGGACATAAGCCCCTAATGTGCCATTGAGTGTCAGGGGATGCACAGCCACCTGATGCGTGCCTGTGGAGTCCCTCAGGTTGAGATCTCCCACAAGGAATGTGATAGGCCTCAGGATGGATGGCAGAAAACTGTGAGCTTTACCCATTAGTGTAGTGAATGCCATGTTCTCTGACCTAGTGCTGCTTTGACACTTCATTCACTTTTATAAGCCATCTGTTTTTCTCTTTTAATTTGAACTATTAACTATTTCCTCTCTATGGTAGTATATCACTGAACACTGGTGAGGGCTTGGTTGGGGATGGAGACTGAGCATTTTCTAACACTGCAGCTGATGATATGTGTTTCCACAACAGCATTCTGCTTCCAGAGAGCTGAAAGAAATTTTAGTAGGATTGACCCACAGTCTTGCCTCCGTCCATGGCCTGTTAATAGTAGTCAACACACAGATTCCTGATTCCCAGGTCTGTTCTATTACTGGCTTCTCTCTCATTTCAGCCCCCGACTCCATCTCTAGTTCTATTTTCTGCACTCTATGTAACTTCTAACAGGAACTTTTTTTCCTAAGGGAGTTAATAATTTGCTTCCTAGAGATATTAGAGGTGAATATGGGGTTGGTGAGGTATTTTCTGATTAAAAATGAGGTAAGAATATAATATCCATCACACAAAATTTGAAAAAAAAAAAAGCATTTCAAAAGAAGCATTTTATCTTACCAAAGATATTTTTAAAAAACCCAAAAACATTTTTTTTGTGATTCCCTGGATGAATATAATCATTTTTGTTAGGAAAAGAGTTTTTGGACAGAGCTTTCCTTTCTATGATGTAGGACACTAATGTTGCCCAAATGCAATAGAACAAAAAAAGGGCAGATTGTAGATATGAAATGCTATGATACTCACAACCTCAGAGGCCAAGTGACACCACAATGATTTTTCATATTTCTCAACTTTCAAAAACTCTAGAGACTGCTTTTATTGCATATTTTATGGAGCCATCAGTCTTTTTATCAGAGCTAGTATATGTTCAAAACTAAGCAAATTTTTTTCTGTGTCAAATGGCCAAAACTTTACCCACTGCACTGGCTAGTAGGAACTTCATAGAGTTTGCAATGGGAGAAAGAGCTCTGGCACAGCCCTGGGGCCCGGAGCACCTGCCATGGTGGGAACTGCACCAGGCGGGCATCTCTTCTTATCTGTTTTCCTGCTTCAGCCAAGAATAACCAAAGTCACATGTCAGCTTAGATAACACATTTTTTATTTTTTAAAATATATTTTATTGATTATGCTATTACAGTAGTCCCATTTTTCCCCTTCACTCCACTCCACCCTGCACACCCTCTCCCACCCACATTCCCCTCTTTTAGTTCATGTCCATGTGTCATAAGTTCTTTAGCTTCTACATTTTCCACTCTATTCTTAGCCTCATCCTGTGTATTTTCTATCTACCATCTATGCGACTTATTCTCTATATCTTTTCCCTCTCTCTCCTCTTCCCACTCCCCTGTTGCTAACCCTCCATGTGATCTCCATTTCTGTGGTTCTGTTCCTGTTCCAGTTGTTTGCTTAGTTTGTTTGTTTTTGTCTTTTAGGTTCAGTTGTTGATGGTTATGAGTTTGTTGCCATTTTACTGTTCATAGTTTTGATCTTCTTTTTCTTAGATAAATCCCTTTAACATCTTATATAATAAGGGCTTGGTGATGATGAACTCTAATTTGACCTCATCTGGGAAGCACTTTATCTGCCCTTCCATTCCAAATGAAAGCTTTGCTGGATACAGTAGTCTTGGATGTAGGTCCTTGCCTTTCATGACTTGGAATACTTCTTTCCAGCCCCTTCTTGCCTGCAAGGTCTCTTTTGAGAAATCAACTGACAGTCTTATGGGCACTCCTTTGTAGGTAACTGTCTCCTTATCTCTTGCTGCTTCTAGGATTCTCTCCTTCATTTTAGCCTTGGCTAATGTAATTATGATGTGCTTTTGTGTGTTCCTCCTTGGGTCCAACTTCTTTGGGACTCTCTGAGCTTCCTGGACTTCCTGGAAGTCTATTTCCTTTGCCAGATTGGGGAAGTTCCCCTTTATTATTTGTTCAAATAACTTTTCCACTAGTTGCTTTTCTTCTTCTCCTTCTGGTACCCCTATAATTCTGATGTTGGAATGTTTAAAGATGTCCTGGAGGTTCCGAAGCCTCTCCTCAGTTTTTTTAATTCTTATTTTTTCATTCTTTTCTGATGGGTTGTTTCTTTCTTCCTTCTGGTCCACTTCATTGATTTGAGTCCCAGTTCCCTTTCCGTCACTATTGGTTCTCTGTACATTTCCCTTTATTTCACGTAGCGTAGCCTTTATTTTTTTGACTAATTTGCAACCAAATTCAATCAATTCTGTGAGCATCCTGATCACTGGTGCTTTGAACTGTGCATTTGATATGTTGGCTATCTCTTCGTCACTTAGTTGTATTTTTTCTGGAGCTTTGATCTTTTCTTTCATTTGGGCCATTTTTTTTTTTTTTTGCCTTGATGTACCTGTTATATAGTGAGGGGCGAAGCCTTAGGTGTTTGTTGGGGTGGGTCAGCCCAGTCTCTGGGTTGTGATGCTCTATATGGGGGAGGGATCCAAGAGGGAACAATGGTGCTTACTGTGCTCTCTGCTGGATTTCAGTCACTTCCCCTGCTTCCCCCAAGCAAATTGAGCCCTTCTGGTGCTGATTCCCCTGTGGGTGGGTTTGTGTATGTCCTGGGACCCTGTGGGTGTCTCCAACGAACTCTCTTGTGAGGCTGGGAGTTTCTCTTGCTGCCTCAACCCTCACAGGTGTTTTCAACTGGTGTTTTGAGGCTTTATTTCCTGGCGCTGATACCCTGGGTTGCAATCTGTCTGGCTCCCCAGTTTTGCCTGTTTTATCTGTGTGCAAATGTGGGACCACTTGGTTGGCCAGCCACCTTGGGCACTGTGCCCCTCCAAAATCCACCTCACTGGGTCCGCCCACTGCTGCCTTGTGCCCAGGGTTTGCCAGCTGCTGACTTGTGCGCCTGGGACCCGCCAGCTGCCCTGCTGTGAGCTCTTTCCATCCCAGCTCCCTGACTCTGCCCCTCCTACCTGTCTGGATGAATGTGTCTCCTTGGTTGTCAGACTTCCATACAGTTCAGTTTTCTGTAAGTACTGGTTGTTTTTTGTTTCTAAATTTTTGTTGTCCTTATTTTGGTTGTGCAAGGAGGCACAGTGTGTCTACCTATGCCTCCATCTTGGCCGGAAGCCCCAGATAACACATTTTTTTTTAGGGCAACTTCCTTTGGATTTGCTCATATGGTGTCATTTAAAATTCATACATTTCAATTGAGACCCCAGAAAGAGAAAGATTTCCTTTAAATCCATACTTTGCTGTTGGAGAGTAAGAGTCATGGGCAAGCTATGAAGGAACAGTGCTTTGTCTGGGGTAAAGAACTATGGTAACTCAGTGAAAGAAGTGGTTTAAATATAACCACCAATCCAGACATATACAATACAGATCCAAGGATATGTGAATATAAAGTACACAGGGCTTGATATAGGGAAATAATTCAATATAGTCAATCATTCTTTACCAATACTCCTATTCCTACTGCTACTACTGCTTTTCAAATCATATTTATAAAAAGTACCTGTGGTAATTCATATCCATCATAATGGAAATGCTCCTGAAGTTCTTTTCACATTTGTTGTGACAGATGCCTCAGTTTCCAAAAGAATATGGTCATCTTAGTAAGAATGCAAGCATAGAGGAACCCCTAGTTTTAAGTAAACCTGCCAGTAACATTTTCCAAATTTTTAGAGCATGTTGACAGCATCTTTGGGGGGGTCTTATTAATATTTATTGTTATGAGCTCAGTATACTCGTTTCTCAGAAGAGAAACAACTATTAGAAGATAATATAGAAGATAATATATTAGAAGATAATATAGAGAATTAGATTTGGAATAGAGAATAATCTGGGCACCATTGGTGTTTATAGACAAGTATGATGGCAATAGTGGGGAGGCTGGGAGAGAGCCTGAGAATTATCAGTGAGTCTCAAATCTGTGTGCATTAGAATCGCTTGGTGTGCTTAATAAAAAGGCCAATTTCTAGAAGCTAGTCCCCAGGGATTTTGACTGAGAAGACAAAGGGTAAGAATAAGGAAGCTGCATTGTTAAGAAGCCCCTCATCTGATTCTTATCAGCTGATCTATATTCTACACTGTGAAATACTGGGGACCCCATCTTGACTTTGACTTGTATGCTAGTAGTTCTAGATTCCTTTCTGAATAATAGGAACTTATGGAATACACTCCTTCTGTATCCCTGAGGAGTGGTAGTATCCTTTTCTAATCACAATACATCAGCACGCTTGGTTTAAAACTAAGCAAAGCAAAAACATGAATTATGTTTAAAAATTCAAATGGTACCAGAGCAGCACAACAATTCACATTATAATAAATATTTTAGTGTGATGTGCAAACAAAATATTTTTACAAAAATTTCATAGTATACTAACTACTCCCCCATGCCCCATAAAAATGATAAATGTTCAAAACAGAGCTTATTAGTATCTAAATGTTCATAATTCCCAGGTTATTTAAGGGCTACAACTAATAATCTCTCACTTTATATCAACTCCTCTACTACATTAATCTGTATTACAAACCAATCTCAAATCAACATACTTTCAATAAAACATGAGAGCATAATGCTTTTGATCAATTATACCCTGACAGAACTTAAATACAGTTTTCACACAGAAGTCACATAATGCGTGGACAGAAAACCTACTAGATTAATGGTACATTGCTTGTCATATCACCCCAGAGATGACAGATACCTTCCTTTCCACAGTTAGGCAGATATCCTTCACTGATCATACCACTGCTCTCAGCTAAATCAGAAGCTGCCCTAGAATTCTTTTTAACAAAGGTAGTCACTGCCAATCTCTCAGAGTTGGTTTGAGAATGAAATAGTATTTGCCATACCTGCCCCACACCAACCAAAAGGCCCTTCTCCCTATCATATGCATATATAATTCTCTCCCTCCCCCTTCTCTGGCCAACCTTTCAGAAACTTGTCATCTACATAACTCATAATGAAGTAAAGGCTTGGTAGAAGTTTCCATCTTACCATGTAGTAAATCAAGAGCAAGATTTCCTTGCTCTTAAAAGGAAGCATGAGACTTCATGTCATTTCTGTTTGTTTGTTTTCTAGAGATTCTTCCAGTAGTGTCACATTTGTTCATAAATGTGCAACATATAATGATATGGAAGACAGTGGTTCCAACTAATACATTCAAATTCATCAAAGTACTGAGGAATCAAGAAGCCTATCTTTGTATTTGAAGTACCAATTTAAAATAAACCAACCAACAAAAACCTTAATTATTATCATGTGTCTCAATTTAACTATTTTCAATGCTTAGCCAATGTGTTAATCTGTTAGGATTGTTATTACAAAAATATCACAGACTGGGTGGCTTAAACAACAGAAATTTGTTTCTCACAGTCCTGGAAACTAGGAAGTTCAAGATCAAGATACCAGCAGATTCATTGTCTAGAGAGCACCTGCTTCTGTTTTAGACAGTCATCTTCTTCTTGTGCCCTCACAGAACAGAAGGGGTGAGGGACATCTCTGGGGTCTCTTTTATAAGGGAACTAATCGTATTAATGAGGATTCTGCCCTCATAATCTAATCACTCCAAAGGTTCCACCTCCAAATACCACATTTTGGGTATTAACTGTCAACAAATGAATGGGAGGGGCATGGTGCATAAACATTCAGTCTGTATCAACCAAATTGTATTTTTGTCCACTTTTCTATAAAACCTACATTTTGTTAAATTGTGAGGCTTAGATTATGTTTTAAATTTAAAAATAAGATAATTATTTGAGAGACATTATGATATTTAGAAAAGTATATAAAAATTAAAATCATCAGTAAAATCATTACCCAGAGATAATCACTTTTATCACTTTGGTATATTTTCATCCATTCTGTTATCTATGAATCTTCGAGTGAATGTGAATGTTTCTTTTATTTTCTCACAATATTGACCCTATTTTGCATTTTGAAAATGTAATATTTCAATATTTAATTTAAAATTAGAGTATAAAATTAAATTGTATTTTCAAAACATGCTTTTATGTGCCTTAGTCTGGTTCCTTTGAGAAGCAGATGCCAGAATGTGATTAAACCTGCAAGGATTTTATGAAATGTCTGTGGGAGAGAAAACCGGGAGGGGGTGAGATCAGGTTGGGCTAGCAGGCATGCGGCATGCAAGTCTGACCAGGGGCGGGTCTGCCCTAGTACCTGTCTCCTTGGTCATCAGCTGGGAGCAGGCCTTGGCAGGCGTAACCTTGGTGCAAGTTCAGTCATGAATTTTAAAATGTCACAGCCAGGTGGACCCTTGGTCAATATATTTACTGTAGTTGGAAGCCTGTGATGCACATTCTTGTGGTCCCCACATTAGAGTTGCATGATAGTCCACATCACAGAGATAGATCCCCCCCTCATTTTTCCCCCAATCTTTTTCAACAATTGTACATCAGTCATTATTTTCTTAGGTGGGTTCCTAGAAATGAAGCTGCTGGACCATGGTATGAAATTTATTTCTAAATATATTATACAATATTTAATATTTCCAAATAGTTTTTTCAAATTAATTTCTGTATAAGCTATGGGTTTTTTTTACTTTAATCTTTTTAGTCATTTGAAGGGTATACATCATTCTACTAGTGGCTATTTTTAGATTTTCAAAATAATTTTTCAGTCTGTATTTGACAACAGCCTATAAAACAGTTTTTAAAACAATTTTAGACCTTAATTTTTCTTAGTTTATCTCCTCCTTTTACTTAATTTTTCTTAGTTTATCTTTATGAATATTATATGGAGTTTGAGGCTAAGTTTATTGTTATGTTATTAAATTAAAAATACATTTCTTATAAGCATATAGTTTTTTACTTTAGTAATTAGATAAAATTAGAACTAGTAGAGTATTACTACCATAAATAAGCCAAAATAAATAAATGAAATCCCTTTTCTAAGAACCATACTTTACAAGAGAATCAACTATGATGGTTGACTAAGGGTGTCTTTTGATACTGAGTTTTATGTTAACAGCAACATCCCAGGGGAATGGAGCTATCTTTACTGAAGTAGAATTTTCCCTAAAATTGATTTTGAACCAAGGATTTAATTGTACTACAGTGTGCTGCTGGGAGTCGGCCACCAAGAGCTTCTTCTTCCTGCTCATCAGTGAAGTTCTTCACTGGGTAGGGAGGCCACCTTCCACACCCAGCCTTAGGCCAACATCATCCTTCTAAGGAGGGTCAATTTCAATTTCTCCTGCCTCTCTGTTGCATAATATTTTACAACAGAAATATATGTCTTCTACTGTAACATAATTCTCCTGGCTATGTTGATGATAAAATGCTGATTCCATGATAAAAATATAATTCTATATCTACTCTCTCCTGAGGGAAGAAAGTTTTAATTGCTTCATATGAAGGTATTAACCATGTGAACAGATGACAAGCTTACAACAATCTGTGCATGCTTTCAACATTGGGAAGTGAATTCTGTGAACCCTAGTTTTCTTATTTACCTACTTGCATTTTTTACACCTTGCTGGGGAGATAAGCCTCAGCATGTCTATACCCACATCCACGGTATTAATCTGCAGAATCATAAGAGGGGTGGAGCAGCAGAATTGGCAGGTGATTAGCATCGTGTTAAAAGAATAACAGAAGTGTCCTGCACAATATTAACCACCCATAACACCATTTAGTCTGATAACAGCCCCCCTCTGTGAATATTTAACTTTCACAATGTTTGCTTTACTGATAGTGGGTCACTTTCATGTATGAAATATAAGCCTGTTGCCTATTATTAATTAGGTCTGAGTTGACCTTCAGAATTTGCTATTCTTTCAACAATGATATGTATAATTTACTGCGTGGTATAATTTAGTACATAGTAACATGCATTCAAAACATGAGAACACTAGGATTTAAAGTATCATAGGCTTGGAAAGAATCTTAAATAGGCCATTTAACATATTTATTCAACTGTCTATAGCAAATCATCTATAGGCTAGGTACTGAAGGGCATTTAGTGAAATATTAGATGCCTTCTATCTGCTTACGTATTCAGGCTCCACTTTCAGGGAAAATGAAATGACCTCGTAAGAATACAAGGCAATACTGTTTGACAGACATTGAGTTTCTTTTTGGGTTCAGAGCAGAGGAAGAGCAATGTGGGCAGCAAAGGCCTAGCAGAGGAAAGAACAGTTGGAATGCCATGGAAGGAATGGTAGAGGGTGGGCAGGCAGGTGAAAGAAACAGCAGGAAGACAGACAACACCTGCTGGTGACTGCAGAGACTCACCCAATAGGTTTGTAGGTTGACCAACCTTCCAGCTGGCTCAGGCGTTCATGACTGTGAGGTTGAAAGTCCTGACTGCTGTTTTTTGTTGCTGTTGATTTTTGTTTGTTTTGTTTTGTTTAGAAATGTTGAGGGCTGGGACAGGTAAATGCCTCTTGGAGGGATATGTAACTTCTTTGATCTAGTGATTTATAGAAGCCTTCTTTGGTATGAACATAGGCTTTTTATCTATGACTCTTCTCAAAGCACCCCATGTTTTAGTCAAACATATTGCTTTCTGCCCCTGTGGATTAAATTTATGAACTAATATTATATGAGTGCAAGTGGAGAAAGATAAGCTACAAAGGGAACCTAAGGCCAGTATATGATGTGGCGCCATGTCATGCTTAAAAGTTGACTTTAATTATTAAAGTGTTAGGAATCCACTGTTGGGGTTGGCTTTTAATGGGGAAAATGACATACTGGGTTTGCATTTTGAACTAATGACTGAGTACAGGAGTGATATTGTGTGGCTGGCAGACTGCCTGGGTGTGGATTCCTTCTTTGGTCTTGTTAGCTCTGACTTTATTAACTTCGCTAAGCCTTTGTGATCTGATCTGTAAAAGGAGATAAGGACTGTTACTTGTCTTATAAGTTTATTATGAGGCTTAAGTGAGATAATACATGTAACATACTTAATCCATGTCTGGCACAGAAAGAGAGCATTTAGTATCTGTTGGCTGTTGTTATTCTTATTATCTCTCCAGTGGTAGAATGAAAGATGGATGACTCTGCTAGCTGTTCGAAGAAGGGGCCTGGGACACAAAAGGCCAGCTAGGAATCCATTCATGGCAATATTTTAGAAGAGGCACTGACACACAGAATTAAAGTGACAACTTAAGGACTGAGAAGGGCAAAGTTAACACCATGATGGGAGTAAAATGAACAGGTCTTGGTGACTGAGTAAATGTGGGGGGTGAAGAAAGGGGAGAAATCATGGGTGATTATAAGATTTCTAGCTGAGGTCACCAGTGGTGTGGTGCATTGACCAAAATGCAGAACAGAGAGTCAGGAGACCTTGCTGGTGCCTCACTCGTAACTGCAGAGCAAAGTCTTAACAGCTGGAGTGCATTTCTGATGCGTGAGGGTTTTCTTTGGTGGCAGGTGCAAAGGAGATGGGAAGTCCTGGGGAATTCTTGTCCCTCAAGCACTGTTTGACAGGAGTTGTGGGTAAATACCTTAGCACCTTTGCACCACAGGTGGGATTTTTCCAAGGTGTGCATTCTATTCCTGGAGTTCCCCAGTGGGATTCAGTTAGATTCCCATAGTGGTAACTTACTTGACAATTAAGATTTTTTGGCTGCCTCTAGTTCTTGGTCTCACTGCTCCAATCTCCAACTAATTTCTCGTGGATCACTTTCCAAGTGAAGTCTTTGCACTGGAATTCTTGTCTCAGGGTTTACCTATAGAAGAAATGAAACTACGAGAATAGGGAAGGGGAAGGGAATATGAACAGGAAAATATGTTCTGTATTAGGCATCTTCAGGGGAAGGTGCCTTTGGGATATTCAAGTAGAGGTGGTCCACAATGCTATGGAAATAAGGAAATACAATCTAACATTTAAGTTGGGCTCTGGTATTCTAGATTGCTGAGTAAACTACAAAAAAAAGTATAGTTGAAATCTTGGAAGAATATATTCCCTCAAGGATAGCTCATAAAGTGAGAAGATTGAAAAAGTTAATGGAAAACACAAAAAATGGACACAAAAATTTTGTTCTTAGAAAGATGAGAGTAGAACAAGAGGGTGATGTTATGGAAGCCAGAAGACAAAAATCTTTAGCAAAGAGAATACACATTCTTTTAGAGGAGTCCACATTCCACCTTTGTAGTGGCCAAGCTGTCTCACACATACTAATAAAATAATAATAATAATAATAATAATAATAATAATAAATAGTTGCTGAATAAATATTCTTTCCATCTATCCCACTGTAAAAACATAGGAGAAGCTGAGGTAGGAAAATTGAGGGGTGAAGAGTAACTTAGAAATTATTCCGTCTTACGTAATCTTTCTGTTCCTTGGTTGGTTGTTCTCTGCTTTGCTTGCTGTAAAATGGATTCGTATTGGGAAGCAGTAAGCCCTACCATGTTCCCTCAACTAGCAGTCCATATTCTACATGAGTCTACTCCCAATACAATAATAATAGCAGTTTGTTTTGACATGGGGTAAAAGAGCAAGTTGTAGAAATCTCAAAGGAGGGGGAGGGAGAATGGACAGGGACCCTCACACTACGTAGGTCTAATACTTGCTCCCCATCTTCTGCCACCACTGTTTCTTCAAACTTTTCCTCCACTACTTTGTTACTGCTTCTTAGGTTGAAATGGGAAGTTGTAACATGATGGCCTCATGGTATCATTTACCTTCTGGCTCTGAGTTTTGATGTCACCTTATTTCTTTTGCTTCTCTGTAGTTTGAGATAGTACAGAGCAGCCAAAGCTTTCAGTTCCTCATATTACAAAAAGCTCTTCTACATTATGAAATGTTTCCAATATGTAGTCAATGACCTATTTATTGTAGGTAGACTTAGATGTAACAAAATCCCTGAACTTCTTAAAATTACTACACTAACTTCTGGAGTTGTAGTAGGATTTAACTTGTAAGGCAAAGTGGCATTTATGTTTGTGAAGAAGGAGGGTGCAAACATTTGTCTCAGATTTAAGGCATTTCCTGCTGTCCTTTAATGCATTACACTTGGTTCTGCAAGACTGTTCAAAGGAATTTCTTCAAATTTTCCTAGAAGACAGAAGTGGCGGCTCCTGGTTGCAACTGTAAGAGATGAACTTAGTTGTTTGCTATCAGGTCAGCCAACTTTACAAATCATTGTTTAAAAATACATGTATAATTTAAAGAATAATTTCTACTCAACTCTATACATTTTTCACTGTTCAGCATCTTTAAGTGCAACACCCCTGAGATTGTTCTCAATGACCTATTGTCTCTAGGAGTATATTTTCTACATTGTCTACTGTTGTACTAAGTCAATTACCAAGTTTTCTTTTTCATTTATATAAAGCTATTAAACTAATGTCCTGTCCTGTGCAGATACAATGAGCAATCACTGACAGTTTTCCACTTAATTACATGCTTCACTGAGTGCTTTTTGATTGAAACTATTCTCTCATAATTCCTTTTGTTTTATGGTCATGATCTCAACCTCATAACATAAGAGCGATAAAAAAAGATTTGATTCAACAAGATGGCTTTTCTGGGGAGTAGCTGTACCTGTCATTCCAATGAAACATACAACATCCTTGCCCTTTATCTTCAGGCTAGGATGTTGGATCTGGGTTTTCCCTTGTGGGTCACTGAGCCTTTCACTTTCCATGAGGTATTGCTCAGCCCGTGGGTCATGACTTCTCTGGAAGCTGTTCTTCAGAGTCCAAACACCTACTCCAATGGTCTTTGCTGGTGATTGGCAAAAGTACTATCTATGATATCACTATACAGACATTTTTTTTCAAATTTCTGACCTCCTGCTCATTGAACCAGTAATTACTGAGCTCCTGCAGCCCACATGACATGGCAGGCAGGTCTCAGACAGATTATTTTTATATTTTTAAATTATATTTTATTGATTATGCTATTATAGTTGTCCCAATATTTCTCCTTTTGCCACCCTCCACCCAGGCAACCCCCACACCAGTGTTCATGCTCATGGGTCATGTATGTAAGTTCTCTGGCTACTCCATTTCCTATACTGTACTTTATATCCACATGGCTATTCTGTAACTACCTATTTGTACTTCTTAATCCCTTATCTTTTCCTCTTTCCCCCACCCCTCCCACCAGGCAACCATTAAAATGCTCTCCGGATTCATGATTCTGTCTCTGTTCTTGTTTACTTAGTTTAATTTTTATATTCAATTGTTGATATGTGTTTATTGCCAGTTTTTTTTTATAGTTTTTGTCTTCTTTTTTTAAATAAGTCCCTTTAACATTTCATATAATAATGTTTGATGATGATGAACTCCTTTAGTTTTTTTCTTGTCTGAGAAGCTCTTTATCTGCCCTTTGATTCTAAATGATATCTTTGCCGGATAGAGCAATCTTGGCTGTAGGTCCCTGCTTTTCATGACTTTGAATATTTCTTGCAAATCCCTTCTAGCCTGCAAAGTTTTTTTTTTTGAGAAATCAGCTGACAGTCTCATGGGAACTCCTTCATAAGTAATTGTCTACTTTTCTCTTGCTGCTTTAAAGATTCTCTCTTTGTCTTTAACCTTTGGCATTTTAATTATAATGTGTCTTGGAGTGGGCTGCTTTGTATCCAACTTGTTTGGGACTCTCTCTCCTTCCTGGACTTGTATGTGTACTTCCTTCACCAAATTACGAAAGTTTTCTTTCATTGCGATATCAAATAGATTTCCAATATCTTGCTGTTTCTCTTCTTTTTTAGGTACCCCTATGATGTGAATGTTGGGCCACTTGAAGTTGTACCAGAGGTTCCTTACACATTTTCTTTTTATTTTTTCTACTCCCTGTTCTGATTGGTTGTTTTTTTTTTTTGCTTTTTTTTATGTTCCAAATCATTGATTTGATTTTTAGCTTCATGCACTCTACTGTTGTTTCCCTGTAAATTGTTCTTTATTTCAATTAGTGTATCTTTCATTTCTGACTGGATCCTTTTTATGCTGCTGAGGTCTTCACTAAGTTCCTTGAGTATCCTTATAACCAGTGTTTGGAATTTTGCATCTGATAGATTGCTTATCTCCATTTTGTTTACTTCTTTTTCTGGAGTTTTGATCTGTTATTTCATCTGGGCCATGTTCTCATTTCAGCAGCCTTTCTGTGTTTGTTTCTGTTTATTAGGTAGAGCTGCTTTGACTCCATGTCTTGGTAGCTTGGCTTAATGTAGTAGGTGTCCTGTGGGGTCAGTGGCACAGCCTCCTCTGTCAGCCAAGCTGGGTATTTGAGGTGTGCCTTTGTGTGGGCTGACTGCATTCTCCTTTTGTAGTTGAGACTTGGTTGCTATTGGCAGATCAATGGGAGGGATTTACCCAGGTGACCACTCACCACCAATCTCTGCCCTCTGTGGAGGATCTGCTGTGTAGGGGCAGGGTGGTGGTGCTCCAACATGGTCTGTAGCTGTCCACTGGGTGAGCAGGCTCTGGGGTTTCCTGGGTGGTGCAGGCCAAGGTGCCTACCCCCAACTATGTCTCCTGCATGAACTATAAAGCAATCTGAGATGGCTGTTACTTGTGCTGGGCTTGGAGCTTCCCAGATAAAGCCAAACTATGAATCTAGGCTGACTGCTGCTAGTGCAGGGCCTGGGGCCACTTAACAAGAAGTGCAGGTCGGGGGGGTTACTAAGGCTGGCTGTTGCTTCTTTGATAGGATTAGAAAGTTGTGAATCATGAGACAAGACCAGCCTTTTATATGGTAAAGTCATGGTTAACAGTTTGGGTGGGTCAATAAGTTGGGTGGGATGGAGTTTAAGGGGATCTCCAGGGTGAGGCAAACAATGTTAGCCAGATTGATGGAGTCTCAGATATGGCCCCCACTTGTGAGCTCTGTGGCTCTGTGGGGCGAGGGCCCAGAAAAGGGACAATAGCCTCTCCCCACTTTTTTGTCAGGGAGAAAGCTGTCCTCCAGCTCCTGCCTTGATGCCAGACACTTCAGTTCCTCCATGTATGCTACTGGTGCCGTTCAAGCTGCTACCATGGAGCTATAGCTCAGAGGGAGTGAGTCTGAGTGTCTGTGTGCAGGTTTTGTTTTGTTTTTTAAACAGGAAACTGCTTGGGACTCTAGAAGTTTTTTCTAACAACTCAGCCCCTGCTGGGTTTTGCAGCTAGAAGTTGTGGGGACTTATCTTCCTGGCACTGGAACCTTGGGCTTGGGAGCCTGGTGTGGGGCTGAGACTTCTCATTTCTGACACATCCCGCCCAAATTTTTATCCATCACGTATGATGGGGGACCAGCCCATTCTGCATCTCAGTCCCTCTTACCAGTCTAGATGAATGTGGTTTCTTTAATTTTGTAGTTGTCAAACTTTCATTCAACTCAATTCCTGATGGTTTTCAGTGATGGTTGTTCTATATATTAGTTGTAATATTGTTGTGATTGTAGGAGGTGAGTTGTGTTTACCTATGCTACCATCTTGACTGGGAGTCCAAACAGTTTTAATAAAAGAATCACCAAATCAACCAATAGTGTTATTTACTGAACCCAGAAACAACTTTGAACTATAGTTGGACCAATGGATGTTTTGGAAAGAAAGTTTTGTTTGAATTTTTTTATGTGACTGAACTTAATCCTTGTTTTTGTTTTATTTTGTCTTTGTTTTTGTTTTTTAACCTAATAGTCAGTAATCACCATTGGAAGCCTGGTTGTCCTCAGGAGGAAGAAGCCATCTGTTGGGTTCAGTATTCACGTTTTTCCCTTTCTCAAATTTTTTTCTAGAAGAGCTGGAGAAAATATAGATTCACTTATTTTGCTTACAGTATTAGGACAACTAAAATAAAATTACTCCAAGAAGAAATGACAACTTAGGACCTATTTATTAATCACTGGTTAATATAGCACCATATATTAAAAAATGTTTCAACTGAGAGGGACTTTAGGGAGAATTCTTGTCAATTTCCTTATTTCACAAAGAAAATTAAGCACAGAAGTAAAGTGACTTCTCTTGACATTTACTCTTTGTATTAGAACTGGTAATAAAACACAGATCTTATGACTCTTAGTTCAGTATTCTTTCTATTATAGCTTGTTCATGAGGTCTTTTCATGAGAGCAAGTTTTGGCAAGAAAAGGAAAACCTTAAAGGTGCTAGGACAGAAATGTCATGTTGATGGGGCACAGGAAGGCTGAGTTTATTACTATGATAACCTTTTGAGGGCTGCTTGGTTGGGCTGCGCATTTTGATTGCATTTGTAACCTGGGAAGTACTTGATATTGTCTCAAATACCTCAAGTTTAAAAATGTTTGTCTATTTAAGACTGAGTCATTTCTTTTTCTTTCTCTTTTTTACTCAGTTTGGAAACCCAAAATTCACTAAAATAATTTACACAACAAAAGAGGTGAAGGGCCATTGACTGATTTTACATCTCTGCAAAGGAGAAGATGGGAACTATCACTAACCAGACCCATTGGGCCTTGGATGGCCTGGGAGAACCCGGAGTAGCTCTGGGTAGAGTCAGAAAAGGAGCAATTAAGTTTAGTCAACCAGTTAGGAAATGAAGTGAAATCTGAGCTTGTCCTTAAGGCCAGGCAG
Organism: Tonatia bakeri; assembly: GCA_004024845.1. NCBI lineage: Eukaryota > Metazoa > Chordata > Mammalia > Chiroptera > Phyllostomidae > Tonatia > Tonatia bakeri. The sequence continues at coordinate 7,133 of PVIA01007412.1, read as the reverse complement.
AATGTGAATAGATTCATAAGAACTGGCAGCAGGGTAAGGGTGTCCATCAAAGGTGTGCATTTGTAATTGAACCTGGGCTCTCATTCTTGAGTAGAGTTGGAAATTAGTGGAAGATGAGCTTGGAGAGCTAGAGTGGGCCTTGACTGGAAACTCCTTGAAGGCTCCCCACTATGGACTGGATCAAGTCCATGGTAGGTTCTTGAGACAGGGAATAGCATGGGAATGTAGCACTGTAGGAAATTCAGTCTGATGTCCTGGGAGGATTAGAAGAAGTGGAAGCATTAAAAGGAGGATACTAGAGTACCCACGACAGGAAGTGATGCCCTGGCAGCCCTGCAAAGTGGAGGAATGAATCTGTGAGATAAGACCAAACCAGCATTGATTGTACTTAGGACTGACTGAATATAGGAGAATGTGGGAAACAGCTTGAAGATTTCAAATTGGAAAGAAGACTGGTGTCAATGATAAATCTTATAAATTTTTGATTCAAATATAGCAGCACTTGGTGAAAAGTTGAATATCAGGGATGAGGAGAAGGTAAAAGCAAACAGTGATCACAGTGTGAGCCTTTCAGATTTTGGCTTCCACCCTATGATTTATTTGTCTCTCTCCTTGTCTGGACTGGGAACATGCTGAGGGTGAGGATCATGCTCCATTTCTCCATTCCTGAGACATAACGTAGAAGCACATATTAAGTGTTTATTAGGATGACTTGAACCTGGATATCCAGGAGAATGTAATATTATGAACAAAAAGTATGGGTTATAACTGGAAGAAATAAAATTCAGAAATTCTGTGCTTTTGGAAATGGCAGGAACTCCATGAGAAATGTCTTGACTATGGTTGTAAATAATGGACCTTGGGTGAAATGTCAGGCTCAATGATAAAAAGTTGTGAATTGGCAGGATGGAATTTAGAGTTCTGAGACTGGGTGAAGTCTCTGAGAATGGAGAGTTAGGGAGGGAAGAGAAGAAGTTTTAAGTATAAACTGTCAGTTCCCACAAGAGTACTTCTTTTGAAAAAAATGACTACATAAATCTATTGTTTATTGTTGAGTTTAGGACTTCCATTTGCTCAGCAATTTTAAGCGATTCCCTAATTTATTTGATACATTTTCTCTCTGTACTCCTATTCTCAAAAAACAAAGTATAGCTTCTCAGCCAGGTCAAGAGAAGGACAAGATAGTCCAAAAAGCCTAACTCCCTTGATGGCCTCTCTGAGGCACATTAACCTTGAGGCATTAGCAGTAAAGAGAAGTCTTGGAGACTAATGGAAAGATGATGAAGGGGAAAAAAATACAAAACATAAAGAAACAAGACAAAGTTGCAAAAGAAACCTGAGCCAAAGTAATGTGAAGTTGAGCATGAGAAATGAAACTTTTATTATTATTTATTACTGATACACAAAGAGAGAGGGAGGCCAATAGAGAGCATGAGAGAGTAGATTATGAAAAAATGTGATTGGAATGTCTAGAACATCAAATTATCTTTTCATTATTGCATTAAAAAAATGAACATATCAGGGACTGAAATATGTTCTGTGTTTGTGGGTAACTATATCATTAAGAGCACATTACAGCTTCTTGATATTAATGTGCTCATGAGGCCTAGTGAATCATGGCTGAAGATGTAGCACAAATCAAATATCATTTAATGAAGTTTATAGCTAAGTAGTGCAGGAGGGCAGAAGAGCAATGGTCTTGGGCTGAGTGAGCATCTTTCTGAAGTGCCTTATTTACCTGGAGCTCAGACTAGCCTCAGGACCTGTGGAATAATGGGTCTCCATGAAAACTCAGTGGATGGAGTGGTAAGAATGTGGCTGAGATCACCAGTGACCAGATTATGTAGTCCTCTGTAAGCCTGTTTAAGGAATTTGGTTTTTTTTTTTTAGGAAGTGATATAATACATTCTCGGTTTAGAACACTTCGGCTGAAGTGTTCTAAAGTCCTGTGAATGGATTGCTACAAACAAGAGTGAAAGGGAGAGAAATAATGCAAGTAAGAGAACTAGGACTGAAGCAATGGGAACAGGGAGAAGTGGGTAGTTTAGGAGTTCTCTAGAATCATGGGATGGGATGATGGACTGGGTGTGAAGTGGTAGAGTCAAGAATGCCTCCCAGATCCCTCCTTGGCATGAGCCCCTAAGTAAATCTATTTTCTCACTAAGAGAGGAAACCTTGGAGGAAATACCAGGTCTGGGATATTAAAAAAATTAAAGGATTTAAAAAATGTTAAATATATAAAATATAAAGTTTACCATTTTAATCTAAGTGTAGAGTTTGGTAGTGTTAAATACATTCTTGTTGTACAACCAATCTGCAGAAACTGCATCTTGCAAACTGAAACTCTATACCCATTAAACAGTTCCCCATTCTTCCCTCCCCCAGCCCCTGGCAACAGCCATTCTACTTTCTGTCTCTATGAATTTGACTACTCTAAATAGGAACCTCACATAAGTGGAATCCAACAGTGTTTGTCTTTTAGTGACTGATTTGTGCCCTTAGCGTAATATCTACAATTTTCATCCATGTCATAGCATGTGTCAGAACTTCCTTCCTTTTTAAGGCTGAATGCCACTGTATTTCACTGTATGTTTATACCACACTTTGTTTATCCATTCAGACATCGAAGGACACTTCACTTCCTTCTATCTATTGGCTATTGTGAATAATACTGCTATGAACATGAGTTTCCAAATACCTCTTTGAGATGATTTCAATTTCTGAAAGTGAGATTTCAGGATCATATTTTTTATTTCAATTTTTTGAGTAACAACCATATAATTTTCCATAACTGCTGTAACATTTTACATCCTCCCTAAAAGTGCATGAGGGTTTTAATTGTTCCATGTTTGCCAACACTTATTATTTTCTGTTTTCAATAAAAGAAGTCTGAAATGACTCTATGTTTATGAGAAAATTGTCCCAGAGTAGCTAACACTGAGACATATTTTCATAAAGCTATTGGATTAATAAGAAAAAGAACAAAACTCTTGAGTTTCAAGGTAAAACATTCAGTCACTTATAATGGGGAAAAAGCCATAGTTAAATTTTTTTTAGCAATATTTTATGCCAAAATAGAACATTTACTATATTCAAGAAAAGAAATGTAAGTGAAGAGTTGTATATTTTACACAACTGACCGTTGGTTGTTAAGTATAAAGGCCAGAGATACTGTTATGAACATTTGAGAACTCAGGGAATACTGTTTTCAACATTTTTTTCCTGAGGAATCTTTAGACAATTATCATGACTATAGATCATTAACTACATATTGATCTGTGAGTATTGAATACACATTTACATGTAAAACTGAGACTAAACTTTAGAGTTAAGGGAAACACTATAGATATGCTAATGATGTTCTGACTATGTAGATAAAGCACAGCTCCAAAATGGTAGGAGAGGATGGGTACATATATAAAACATAATACAATCTTACTGGTGGACTTATTGGTCTATCTTGAAGTAGAATGGTATTTAAAATTTGATGCTTGTGGGGAGGAGGAACAAAAGGTAGCTAGCTATTATCAATATTGTTCATAGTAGTGAACCAACAGAGAGCATCCTAAATGACTACTGAAATTGTATATATTTTTATGCATTGTCCTGAAGGAAAATTATATATTTTTCTTATTTCACTTGACTCTGAAAGCAGCAGAAAAGAGAGAGATCTTCATTGCACGATCAGATGTACTTTCCTCCCTGTTTTATAGGACACATAGACATTCACCATCCTTAATGGAGTTCGGTTAATGTGGTAAATAGAATAATGTCCCCTCCTCCTCAAGGTATATACATCCTGATCCCTGGTGCCTGCAAATATGTTACGTTAGATGGCAATGGGGATATAAGGTTGAAGATGGAATTAAGGTTGTTCATTATTACCTGACTTAAAATGAGAAGATTGGCTTGGATCAGCTAGGTAGACCCAATGTAATCATAATGGTCCTTAAAAGGGGGTGATGGAAGCAGAGGACAACCAGAGAGATAACAGCCTGTGAAAGAGCCTATCTGTTGTTGCTGGCTTTGAAGAGGGAGAAGAAGACATGAGCTAGGGAATGTGGGCAGCCTCTAGAAACTGGAAAGAAGGAGGACCTGGATTCTCCCCATGCGGCCTTTAGAAAAAAATGCAGCCCTAACTGTTTGATTTTAGCCAGTGAGACCCATATTGGACTTCTTAACTACAAAGCTATAACATAAATTTGTGGTGTTTAAGCCACTACATTCATGGTACTTTGTTATAGCAGCAATATAAAACTAATACAGCTTAGATACAAATTCATCTTCATAGAGTTTATGTTGTATACTGTGATTAGTGTTCAAAGTTTGTTCTATCTTCCTTGTAGGTCAGTGGCCATCAAACTTTTTTGACCTTGGTTCATATGGACCATGGGATCATTTAAAGACATACCCAGTACACACACACAACCCTGAAATAAAAGGTGGTATAAAACAATCCTCCTTTATTACATAGGAATGTACTTTATTCCATTTTATTAAAAATCAATTGATTTCATGGCCCATTAAATAAATTGATTTTACGATTTACAAGTAATTTTTAATGTAGAATTTGAAAAATGCTCTCTTAATATGTCTTCCTGCCTGATGAAACTATACTAGAATGCTAAAACCTTCATTTCCTAGATGCCTTTGATAAGGATCCAAATGTGATTAGATTTCACTAATTAAATGCATTTGCATGAAATTAGCAGCCACATTTCAACCTTCCCCCTCTCTCTCCCTACCTTGGCTTTTGTTTCTTCTAGAAAACAGAGTCGTCAAGACACTGGGTTTTCCTACATTGGAATTCTTGTGTTCAATCACTAGCTTTGAGAGGTTGGACTTGGAGCAGAGCAAAGACAATGCGCTCCTGAAGTCAGCGTTTCCAGTGGCATCTTCCTGATTGCCCTATTTGCTGATTGTAGTAAAGGAAGCAGTTCCCTTGACAGGTCAGTTCAAAAATGGTTTTATGGGAGCCATTAGTTTCTTACCTAGAGCTTGCTCCTCTAGCTCTGCCAATGGTTTTGTAAGCACCCATATCTTTTTTTAAAACTGCTTTCTTTTGAAAATAATTCCTCTTTTCTGTAAATCAGTCCTGACTAGGACAGTATTATAGCACTATAGGTATGATCAATGAAAATGTCACTGGATGGATGACCTGGCCCTGAGTGGGTCTGCCTACAGCCAGCTGGTAGTGTGTGGGTTCTTGCCTTCATGTAGGAAAGATTTCACAACACGAGTTCACGTGACTTTGAGGGAATGTTTATCACAACTGGGGACAGTAAAATGAGGAAGAGTTTAGCACAGAAGAAGCAACAGGGCAGCTTAGGCTGGGGCTGCCTTAGCTCACTGATAAGTCAGAGAAAAGGGGCCTTGGGGACAGGATTGGGGGTTAGCCTGGGATGAGAGGCTGGCTACCCATTGCTCCCCTGACTGCAAGTCTTGGGATTCCTTAGAGTTTAGGAGATGTGGGTCTGTGAGAGAAAAAGTGAGGGAAGAAGAATGGAAAGGGAGTGGTGCAGGCTGCTCCTCAGATGGAGACCATATACACTGCATCCTTTGTCTTGAGGCTTTCATTTCTCTCTTGCAGGCAGGAATCTTATGGCAGGCTGCAGAGGAGTATTTCAGCAGAATATTCATCAGTTATCCAAGTGTGCCCGTTCAGGGTCATGGTTTCTATTGACTGGTCAGCACCAGGGCAGGGGTTGTTAGTCATTGTAGCTGGTCCTGGCATTGCCCACCTGGTTTTGCTGCTTTTCTGGGCCTGAAGCTGAAATACAACTGAGGCCTAAATATTACCTCTAGGGAGGTGTGTTGGGAACTGCCCTGCCTGGTTTCAGAAGCTGTAATCCCCCATCGCTAAGGCTGAGTAAAGGACCTTGGGACCATAAGCCACTTAGGAGACAAAGCTTATCTTCCTTGTAGGGGCACCACCTCTGCCCCTTTTCTCTTCACCCTGCTTGGCCCCAGGTGGATGACTGGTTAGCCAATGATGGGTAAGATTCCTCAAAAGAGGGATGACCTAACACAAGCATGGTCATGAAGGGACCCTCAGGGAAGGACTTGGGGGGTTCTTCATAGGAAAAGGGGGTGATGGACCCTCACCCCTTGGCTTTGACATAGCCTGAGTCCTCATTCTGTCTGCAAGAAGTCTCCTAATCTCTTAGCTGCCTTACTCCCCCTGCCTGATTTAAGCCTGAAATGACGCCTTAAGCTTGAAATAACACTGGAGGTGGGTGCAGCCCTGTGCTGGAAAGGGTGGCTTCCCTAGGGTGATCAGGCCTAAGAAAGAATGCATAAAATCCTGTGAAACCTACTTTGCTAATACCCTCAATTTAAATGATAGGGGTCCAAGCAGTGAGTTTGTTCCCTGAAGTTTTATGGCCCTTTAATTATCTGACCCTGACTCAGAATAAGCCCTCAGAGTTCTTTGAATGTTACCTATTGTTTTATCGTCTCTGCCTGATAATGATTGATGACATTTACATATACACCCAGTATTACCGTGCAAATTGAACCCAATAAAAGCTTGTCAAGGCAAGGGTTGAGGCGCTCTACTCTTGAGAGAGTGGCTGAGGCACTCTGAGGCACTCTCCCCTTGAGAAAGAAGTCGCACTACCCTCCACAGGACTTAGTAGTCTGTGTGAATTTGTCTCATCTCATCCATAACGCCATGGACCCCAGAAGCCGGGATCCACATCAGAGGTGACCTTTTGTATTTGGCTGTAAATTGATTGGCCATTTTGTTCAGCTATCTGTCTCAGTTTCCCTATTCCACTTGTCCTGGTTTAATGGCCTGTCTCAAGAAGATCTCTTTTAAAAGATTTGGGCAAATTACAGATGGATGAGACTAGATCTGAGAGTAATCATGAGGTGCTCTCATATCAAAGGTACAGCTTCTTTCCCTTTTGAACAATTCTGTGACTATAGAGCTTTTTGAAGTGACAACTAAACTATTAATGATCTTCATCCTTTTGTTAAGTGTTGGAGGCAGAAACAGGATGCGTTTTTAAGGAACAATGAACAAAGAAAACTCAGTGCACCAGGGCAGAAACTAATGTTGAGAGCAAAAAAAAGCATTTTGAAGATCAAAGGGCTAAGGGGAGTAAGAGATATAGCTAGCCAGCTGGAGC
>PVIA01007411.1:0-84415 GCA_004024845.1 Tonatia bakeri | reverse complement strand
TTTTTTTTTTTCCCCTTACAATTCGATTGCTCCAGAGTATGGGTGGCCACACAGTGGGAGCACATGCATGCTGATGCCACTGTTACTTGGCCTGAACGAAAGGGCGGACGCGTAGACTCACTGAGCTGGGAACAGAATCCCTTTTCCTGCCGTGATTCTAGGAGTCTAGGTCTTCATCCTTCTCACCTCCAAAGAAATGCCTTTTATTTCTTCATACAATGTCTTAGTTACTGCACTGTAAGTGTGGAAATCAGTTAGAAACTGAATTTTCACATTTTCTTGCACAGTTACACTCTTCCTCCAAAGATAAGAAAATTGCATCAACCTTCTCTGGGCTCCCATGGCAACTTGTTAAATTAGGTCAAGATGTGGGGGCAGATAACGCGGCTTGAAAGCCTGCTTGTTAGCTGAGTTAAGAATACATCAAATGCAACGCTGGCTTCCGCCAAAATGTACCTTCTTACCTTACTGTGAACTGCTTATGGTTATCGGACTGATACAATCAGCTCCATTTTCTCTCGTTCGAAGATGCGTGATGAACCCCACCGAATTAAGAAAACAATCTGAGGCAAGTGGCCCATTGTTTTCTATGTCTGGCAGACCTAAGCAAAATGCTTTCCGGATCCCTGAGAAACACAGACACCTCTGATTTTTTTCAGGTTCAGTAGATACACAGCCATATACTAGATTGTCAAAGAGTATTCTCTCTGTCCCTCCAGCCCCATTTTAGAGACTGTGGAGGCATCAAAAATGACCTCTTCAAGGCTGCCTAATTGCAGTCTGCACAGAAGGTAGCTCCTGAATGGCATCTTACATCCCAGCAGTCTCATCTGCATGCGAATTTTTCCTCCATATCAAGGAATGAGAATACTCATTGCTTATTATCTCAGTTATCACCTTAGAGCAGATCGGGGGCCTTGTCTCCTGATGGTCACTAGTCAGCACTGCACACACGGGAGTTAGCAGGATGGAGGAGGGGCAGGGCTGGTCTTTGGCTTCAGTCCAGAGTTACTGGTCTATAAATCGCCTTTATCCACCTGCATTCTGGATTGCCAGTCATTGCCGCTGAAAAGGATTCCGTCCCGCCCACAGCTGTGGTTGTTATTGAGCCGACCAGGTGGGAACGCCCTTGTCAATATCCAGGTGTATCCCCACCTTTGAGTTGCAGCTGTGAACGAAGCGGTGAGGGTTCCCTTGTTATCCCGGAGCCTGAAGAAAGCTAGGCGCAAAGCCATTCTGAACTGTAATGGAATTACGTGCTACGGCGCTGTGCAGGTTTGTGACTGGACAGTCCCTCAGTTCCCTGAAGGCTAAATTGGGGACGCACTGGAATTCAGCTTCCAAATAGTGTGACCTGAGACAGAGAAAAGGTGCTAGTCTTGTAGAGAAAGAAGCCGCATGCATTCCCCATCAGGCCCTGTCACATTGCTACCAGCCTGAAATGAATCTTCTTGCCACTTTGTTGGTGGCACTGGAGCTGGCCTGGAGTCCCCCAATAAGAGAGTCCCCCCAGAACCTGGGTGTTCTGTCTCATAGCTGAGTTTTAGGGGTCAGTAACCCAAAGCTACTGCTAAAACATGTTCTTGAAAATAAACAACTTTACTGCAAAAGGAAGTATTTCAAAGCCCTTCAATTCAGAATAAAAGCTAGGATTTGGCAGCATTACCTGAAATCACAGTTTTCTGCAGGAAAGCTGGATTACAAAATAATCTCAATGTACTCAGGCACGAATGACAACTGAGGAAACTCTGGGCAGGAGCCGGAGCTGCTGATAAGGGAGGGGAGGGGAGAGGGCTCACCAAAGAAAATTAGTAGTGCAGCGTGAATCTGTACAGAAGACTTAAAAACTTATGAACTGAGACAGGATTGTTGTTTGGAACACTGTAGAGCTTTTGAACTTGAGGCTTATTCCCTGAGCCAACCTGGAATACAGTCGCTCTGTGTAAGTGCTGTTGGTAGAAGGCGGCGAATTGACTCCATCGAGAAGGAACCCCCCTGTTGAAGGGGGCAGGGAGCTCTGATGCCTGTTTTGTGCGGGGTTCCCGGCCAGGCAGAGCCAGCTGCTGGGGGCATGTGGAAAGCCATCGCAGTCTCAGTGTGGAGTCTCCTTGGGCAGCATGTGGGTGGGCGGGAGGGAAAGAGTTTGGGAACGAGAAAGGCAGCAACACAGAGTATCTTCCCGTTTCTGGCTCAGAGGCCCCTGTCCTTAGCCCACGGCAGGAAGCCCGGCAGACCCCTCAGCCCCAATGGAGCATTGCTGCCAGCCGGCGTCTCAGGAGCTGGAGGGGTTCTGATCTCTGGGCTGTGCTTGATGTGGGTTCTTAGGCGAGGGTCTGCGCTGGGTTTGGGGGTGTCACTGGAGTAATGGGTTAGCATGCCCCTTAGTAATGAGATTGGTGGGGAAGCTCTGGATCACGGGAGAGGCAAACTTCTGGAAAGATCTGGACTGGATGGGAGAAGTCTCCTCCTGTTGCCTGTGTAGCAGTCAGTGTCTCTGTGTCTGCCTCCCCTGATTCACTTGGTGACAGTTTTTCTTAATCATCTGCCACCTGCAGGAAAAGGTCACATGGTAGGAGGCTTTGGCCTCGCTCTTAATTTTTTTTTCTAAGTGTCTTTTAAAAATGTGGAAAGCAGAGGTTCCCTGTTTCGTCTGCTGTCTTCGAAGGCCACACCGGCTCAGCTGCCTCACTGCCTGGATTCAGCTGCAGTAGCACCTTGCAAGCTGCCTCTGGGGCAGAAGAGGCCCATATACTTCATAAAATATATCTCAAACCCTGAGCAAGCTCAGGTTGCTATTTCCAGCAACCTGAGGCCAAGTGAGGGCCTGCAGTTTGGGTGCAGCAGGCTCACGAGCTGGCCCTTCTTTTCTGAGTACACCCTTCCCCACCCCTTGCCTTTTTCAGGGGAAGTCTCTAAGGTTCACACTTTTTTGGTCACTGTTCCTTTAACAAACTCTAACTGCAAATGATGGAACTGGGTGGTGACTGTTCTGGAATTCCTCTCTGTCTCCAGCATGAAGCTCCACCTTTCTGTCTTTGAAGTAAAATGTTTCTATGGAGCAGAATTCAGTCAGGCTGCTGAGTCCTTGATGCCTTCGGCAATAGGCCAGGGAGACTCCCCCTGGCCAGGTTGGGAAAGGCTGTGCCCGATGTCTGCGAGTTCCTGCCTTTGCCCTTGGTGCCTCCCTCCCTTCCTGGATGGCCTTCACTGTTTTTGGGAAGGAGTGCTTCCTCAGTGTAGAGACTCAATTCAAGAGCAGCCGCACCTCTCCCTGTCCTCCATGAAGTGACTTCCAGGGGACGCCGCAGGGCGGAGGGCATTTATCCATGCCCCATCTGCCTTCCGATGCAGGTCCAGGCTGACAAGCTGGAGGGTGGCCTCTCGATGTGGTTTGATTACAGTTATGTTTTAGGGGCTGATCGTGTAAAGGTTAGGCACACGGATTCTGGAGCCAGACACATGAGCGTGTCCTGGCTTTGTCACACACTGGCTTGCGATTTTGGACATGCTAACATCTCTGTGCCTCAGATTTCTCATTTTCCAAATGGTAATAATGACAGCTCCTGCTCCCAGGATTGCTGGGAGAATGAAGTGAATGAGGTTACAGGAAGCACCCACGGGCAGGGCTGTACGTAGGTCGTGTTCTCTTCTCTGGGTGCTCGGGACTGCCGTTCCGCGTTATCCTCCAACCTGCTGGTCTTTCCCATGTCATTCTACATTCCTGGAGGTCAGGAAGCATATCTTTTACTTAGAGAATTCCAGTAATTGCTGGCACTATCTTGGGGTACAATGATATTTAATATCAGCTAGGCCAGCTCAGCTATTATGCTAACTCACACGTGTGTTAAACTCCTGCTGTGTGTGAGGCTCTTTCATATACATTATTATTATTATTATTATTATTATTATTATTATTATTTTACCTCTCACCAATAGCCACGTGAGAAAGGTTCTATTCTTATTGTACAAATGAGGGAATTAGAGTCCTGAGGGGGAAAAAAGGGTCTATTCCAAAGTCATACAACAAACATCAAAGAAGATGCCTTTCCAAGTTTCCCACAATGTGAGACAGTTAGGAGGAAAGCATCTGATATTAGCAATGTGTGTGTTTGGGGGTGCCGAGGAGCAGATATCAAGGCAAGCTTAGACTGGAAATAAACTTCTTGGGGGGGCTTCTGTGATGGATAAAGTGGGAGAGAGCGAGGGAAGGCAGGGGAGCCTTCAGACCTTGCTGCAGGTCTGTTACCTGTAAAAGGAGGGAGGGAAGGAAGGAGACGTGGGTGGGAAGAGCCTCCCACTGCAGCTCAGTTCCAGAAAGGGTTTGGCCAGGCTCATGAGGCATCCTCCGGCCCACGTTGCCCAGTGGAGGAGCGGGGCATCTCCCAGGAATGGCCCGTGCGTCCACCATGCTCCATCCCTGGCTGGAACAGACCCTAGGAAGCTCCGCCTCAGTGGGGACATGGTAGATCTAGTCCTGTATGCTCCCTGCAGCAAGACACCTGAGTAGCATGTTGTCATGGCTGCCACTGGGCATGTGACCCGCATGTCATACCTGGCTAACAGATGCAGGTCGTCAAATAGACCAGCACAGCTTTTCTACCTGGCTAGTTAGGTGTACAGCAGGATCCCAGACCCAGGACAGTTCGATGCTGTTGGGGGCCCATGATGGGCCCCAGAGAACAGCGTATTGTTGGCTGTGACTAACCAGCTGCACTGTCTGATGTGTGACTCACCTCTCCCTGAGAGATAATGAGAGTGAAAGTCCTTCTAAGGTGAGTGAATGTGAAAGTTTGAACTCTGAGACAAAGATGGGACTCGCTTTGCTGGAAAGGTCCGCACGGGGCATGGCTCTGTGGAGGTGTGTGACCTTCAAAGCCGAGAGGGGGGACAGTTTCTTGTGAAGGCCTCTCAAGGCTAACTCTCGGCCCGGCCTCCTTTGAATTTTCAGTGCATCAAACGAAGGCGGAACAGAAAAAAAGTATTTCTTCTGCTACCTCCATACTGTTGTTCACATTCTGTGTTGCAGTTCAAGACCACCTGGCTACGTGCCTGACATTTGAGGGTTGTTCGGAAAATATTTGCTGGGTAAACGCTTGAAACACCCAGTGCTCACGTGACCATTAGGATCTAGTTCACCTCCCGCAGAACTGTAAGATGCTTCACCAGTTACTTCTCTTGTCCTTGAGATGCAGGCAACACTTCACCCCTTGGAGAAAATCAATTCCAGAGGTTGCTTTGAGAGGCTACTGAGAAAAGGCGCTGGCTTCTGATTTCCCGGGTCCTCTTTTCTAATCCTCATTGGTGAACACGTCTTTCTTTCTTCCTGTAACCTAGCTACTTAGGAAGACATTTTCTCCGGACCTTGACATTGGCTAGAAAAAGCATTTCCTTGGCGTCTAACAGAATTCTCACCCTGTACCCTCAAATCCAAACCTAACCTGTTTCTCATGACTTTGTAAAAGAATCAGTACCTAGAAGACATCAGGAGGAAAAAGCTCTAAGGAAACCCACTTCCTGAGTCGAGCGTCACTGGCTCGCTGTCCAAGGAAAGTGTCTTGAGTGGCAGGTTGACTGTGGTTACACAGAGTTCTTGGGTTTAGAGGAAAGAGGTGGGTGCATTTGAATATAGGCTGCCCCTTTAAGACAGAAACAGTCTTCTTTCTCCTGCTGCCCTCCCTGCCCACCCCCCACCCCTACCACACATGTGTACTTGAACACATGCAGGTGTGAGGAGGCCAAGCAAAAACAAGGGTCTTTTCTGAACACACTAAAGTATGTAACTGGCACATTCTCAGGCCCAAATCTCATTCCCCAGTGAGCACCGATTCTACCTGTCCCAAGTGGGGCAGCGTAGCCAGCCTGGGGCCAGTCCGCTGGGCCCAGCCCGTCCTGGACTTTAATGGCTAGACAGACTGAATGCTTCACCTCAGGTTAATGCTGACAGGGTCTGCTTGTAGACCCAACTCCTGACATTTGTGGGGAATGCTGCTGAGCACTCCAGGTCAGCCCTCTGTAACAATTAGGTAGAGCATGCTTGGTGAGGAGCATAAATGATTGGGGGGGGGGGGGGAAGCACATTGGAGAAAAGAGGATCTAAGTCTGTCTGTGGCCAAGATTTCCCCAAACCATAAATGTCTGTGATACTTTCACTTGCAAAGCAGCTTGCATCTGCTCTTTTGTATGCCTCCCCGCTTTGAGTTAGAGCAAGCACGGAGTTCTTCCTGACGTTAGAGCAAGTTAGAGCGAGAACTGCTCCCGCAGAGTTATTCCGAACGTCCACAGATCTCAGCTGGCTATTCTTATCCACGATGCTGAGTGCATTGCACATTTATATACTTTGATTGTTTTTTTTCTTTTTTGCCTTCAACTTTGTACTTTTTCAAAGTTGCCATGAAAAGGCCAACTTAATTCTTGGAAGAAGAATTGATTTTGTCTAGAGCTTTTGCTCTTTTCTTCTTCATTCCATCTTTTTTCTTGTCTTTCTTTGAAAAGTCTGCTTTAAAAAATATATTTTCTGTTGTTTCATTCTTTTCATTTAATTTCATTGTATTTTATATTGTTTGCAACTGTTCTGTATTATGGTAAAAATACATATACATACACACATATACATATATATGTATTTCCTTTATGATTCAGACTACTTAATTTATATCTCTAGGAAGTCAGAAGGAGCAGGGATCACTGTTTACAGTTTAGGAGTGGGGAAACTGAAGTACAGAGAGGTTAATCTGTCTAAGATCACAAGGTGAATCAGGGGGTATTTGGGTCAAAGCCTTGGACCGCTGACTCCCCGTTTTAAGCTTGCCCACCAGCATGTCAATACTTTAACTTTATAGGGTACTGTCTGGCGTCATCTCTCAGTCCTGCACTGCTCGACTTGCTTTATTACTGTTTTTAATGCTTTCTCCTGTCTTTTAGTCTCACATGCCAGCAACATGGACTTGATTTCCAAGGGTGGTTTTCATTGATTGTAGAGTTCTTTTCTAACTTGTTTCCGTTGTTAGATGCTGGTTTGAACAACATTATGTTCATGTGTTCTTCAAGCACCTGTTAGAGTGTGTTTTTGTGGCTCTGAGTTGAATCAGTAGAATTTATTGTCGCCCTTAGTTGCTAGTCTTTGATAAGGGAACAGATGTAGAGAACATACTGACCTCACAGTGAGTCATTGAACTGAGGCCTGTTGGCCTGCTGTGGACTGTACTCAACATGGACCATGTTGGAGACAAGGTGAGACTGGGTCAGGGTGGGGGCAAAGGAAGGGCATGACTCAGAAGAAATAAGGAAAAGACACCTATAGATGCAAAGGCAAGCCAAAATAGCAAGCGATCCCTGCCCTGTCTTTTCTTTTAAAAAATCTTCCCAAACAAATCAGCAATGTGAACGCTGCGTTTTTCATTTTCAGGCAAAAGATCTGTGCAGCTTCAGGCTGCGTTTGGTTCACAGGGCAAGACACTGTCGGGTTGTTTTCGGTTTTATTTGTCATTAAACTTCATTTAACAAGGACTTCAGGGAAATAGAGAGGTTTTGGATTTTTGGTTTTTTGGTGAATGATAATTTAGAAGGGGGTTGACAGAAAGCGGGGTGATGCTTAGCCTCTGGGGCCACCCAATCCACCCTCCGAGTTGGGGACTCCTGCAGTGGCACTCAAGGAGCTTGTGAACATATGGGTGGGTCATTTCTGGGTTTGAGTGTTCTGTTTTCGCCATCGTCGTTTGGCTGTGGGTAGACACCTGTGTGAAAGGGCGGGGCCAGTCAGGCTCGTTCCTCTGTTTTAGGACCACCTGGCAGATGTGTGCTATTCGGGCACAGTCAGCCCCGTTGCAAGGGCGACCAACCATGAGAGTTTCATAGGTTAAAATAAATGTGGTGCCCTGCCCCCTCCCCCCAAGTGTTTGATTTGACTTTTAGAGTCAAGCTAAAGAGATTAGCTTCTCAAAGTAGCAAATTAATCCCCAAAGGACAGGAGGTGTGGTAGTTTTTATTTTGGGGAACATGTTGATGAAAAGTAGCCTGGAGTCGTCCATTGCTATTGGGTCCCAAATATAGTTTTTTTTTTTAAATATATCTTTTTTTTAAAGACTTTATTTATTTATTTTTAGAGAGGGAAGGGAGGGAGGGAGAGAGAGAGAGAGAGAGAGAGAGAGACATCAATGTGTGGTTGCTGGGGGACATGGCCTGCAACCCAGGCATGTGCCCTGACTGGGAATCGAACCTGCGATGCCTGGTTCGCATCCCGCGCTCAATCCACTGAGCTACACCAGCCAGGGCCCAAATATAGTTTAAGAAAGAGAAGCCATTTGGGTAGATTTTTCAGTCCTTACACGTCTCTTCAGAGGAGGATTGTTTTAGAATATAACTCAGTAAATGTTGACTGAGCCCCGTCAGACACCAGCCACCATACCTGCCACTGAAAAGGTGGGATCAGCAAGACACGGCCCATGCATACAGGGAGCTGATTACCGAGGTCTTAAGCGGCAGATAGCTTTGTGACGGTGGGTGTTGGTGGGTGAGGAGGCGTTCTAGGCTTTGGGTTTCAGCAGTGAGAGCACACAGCCCCTGCCTGCCCTTGGAGCACATATTCTACTAATGAAGGACGGACACAGCATGCCATCGGGTTGGTCTTCTAAGCAAGCCAGTGGGAGGCAGCCCACAAGAGTGACCGCCCAGTATGGAAGTCCACTCTTCTATGTGCACCTTGCACAAGGGCACAGATGACAGGTGAGAACTCGCAGTTGAAATGAAAAGGAAAAACGGAAGCCCCACCCTGAATTCATGATCAGTGAGTTCATCTACGTGGGTAGGCAACCTCCGAGCTTAAAGGATGAGAGGAAAGATACTGACAAATGACCAAAATGAAAGGATTATTACTGCGAGCATCTTACCAAAATTTTGCTCTCGCCCATCTCTGTGTATTTATTTAAATGGCTCACTTCTTGGGCTCAGAGCGAGGAAACAAAAAAGCAGGGTTTTGGTTTTTTTTTAAATAACCATCTCTCAGTGAGACAGATTGGCAGGCCATCCAGTTACTTGACAAGGAGAAGAGGCTTTAAAAATCTGAACAAAAATCAGTAGGAATTTACCTGAAGCCTTGCCTTGAGAGAGAGAGAGAGAGAGAGAGAGAGAGAGAGACTGTAACTTTGGAGTTGAAGTGCCTTGAGGGTCCTCTCTGGAGGGGAACATTCTCTTGCGATTTGTTTTGCTGGCCTGGGACGCCTCCATGTACCCACCTGATATGTCTGCTTCTGAGCTTGTATCAAGTTCTTCAAATCAGGCTTGTCCTGTGGTGCTAGGAGCTTTCCTCCTGCCCAGAGGCTGAGAAGAACAAAGCAGTCAGAGGAAATCCCCTTGCTGCAGCCAGAGGGGGAGAGGAGGGAGCAGACTGCAGGGGGTGGAGGCCCAGGGAGTGGGGGGTGGTGTGTGAATGTGTGTGGTGCTCTCCCCCTCCCGCCCGCCCCCCCTGCCCCACCCCCCACCCCGCTCCACGTCTTTGGAGAGAGACTTCCTTCTAACAGGGACCCCTCTGTTGTTGTGGCTCAGAGCTTTGACTTGAGAAGCATAGTCTCCCAGTGATGCCACCGGATTCCTGATGTGTGACACCCAGGGCAGCATGGTGAAGGCTGCCGTTGACGGCCTCGGGGCCCCCAGACAGGGGTGCCATTGTGAGTCACATTTAGTGTGTGAGCCCCCCTTCCCATGACTGGCACTATTCTTAGTACCATTCTCTGCTCCCTGGGACAAAGGTCACCAGGGCCACAGTCTGGGTGGGTGGGTGGATGGGGCTGGGCCCAGGCGTGAGAGGAGGTGCAGGAAGAAGGAGGGAGAGGCTCCACAATTTTAGGATATGTTGGAGCAAGGACAAGGGATGGAGCCCTTCGGCCCTGGGGTGCTGCACAGAATAATACAGACACGTCTCTGGTGAGAGCCTACCCCTAGGAGTGCTGGCCTAGGTTGTTTCCGCAGCTCCAGGGCATGAGAAGTTCCTATGGGCCTGGACTTGGATGTTGATGGTGAGGCTGCTTAGTTAGGGTGCCTGCCAACCCCAGACAGAGCTACCGCCGGGCGTGGGCTCCCACGTGGCCCTGAATTGCCCTTCCAGACCCGAGATGAGGGTGACACACTGTTGTGGCAAGAGGCTGCTGGGCTAGACTGTCCACAAATCCAGGGAAGGAACAGGCCCCCCCAGAACCACATGCTTTCTGGGAGAAGATTCCAGGCCCTTCCCGTTTCTGTGGCTCCCCACGCTGCAGGGCCGTCGAGGAGGCAGCACAGGGGGACTAGAAAGGACTCTGAGAAGAATCATGGATTCCTTTGATTTGGCTCCACAGAGAGGGCTTTCTGAAGGGTGCGCAGTGCCTTGCAGGAAACCCAGGCCGAGAGCTCTGTGTGCTCCTTAGCTCTGGGTGGGCTCGAGGGAGTTTTCTTCAAGAATCGGGGGAAAGAGCCTGGAGCTGACGTCACCACTATTTTGACTTTGCTATTGTGAAGCCAAACCAGAGATGTTCCTTCCTCTTCAGTTCCTGGGCTTTCTTTGGACATCTGCTTTTCCTATCAATGTTCCCTCCTCCCTTTGGTGTAAACTGAAGCAGAGCTAGAGAGCGCCATTCTCTGTGACTCGGGCTCCCAGTTCCTGAATTTCACAGTCTTACGTTCTCTATGAACAAAGGTAAACTCACAACGAGGAAAACCCCTGCAGACAGGGCCTCACCCTGCCCCCCAGCTCTATACACAGACATCTGGGGTCAAACGTCCAGAGCAGGCTGTCGCAGGACGGTGCAGCCTGTGATGCGGACATTTCAGTTCAGGAGATGGCACTGGCAGGAAAACCAGCCATAGTCCCTCTGTCTGGGATCCCCTCCTCTAGGAGCTGGCTCCAGAGACAGGAACGGAAGCCCCCTTCTCGCCTCCGGGCAGCCCATTCTTAAAGGCTGTGGGTGGTGGGGTGCATGCTCCTGAGCTGTCTCTCCGGGCCCTGCCCGGGTAGAAGCCTGGTGTTTCCTTGCCTTTCCCCATCTCAGCGTCACTAGCCCTCTGCTCCCCAACAGGGAATTTAAGATGAATAGTGTGAGAGAACTTTGAAGGTAAATAGCAGGAGAACGAAATAATGGCGTGAGCGGCTACCACAAAGGGACCTCACTAACTGGGCTGGAAAAGTCACCTGTGGAGGTGGACACCAGGGTCACTAGGTGTTGAGGGTTGGGAGAACCACAGGCTATCCCGTGTCCTGTGTCCTGTGGCTGCTGTGACACATGAAGAAGAGAAGACCTTGGATTAGTGTGACCAGGCAGGCAGAGCGGATGTCAGCCTCCAGCTTGGTCTTGTCTGGGGCGATCTAGTGTTGACTGAAGAATTTGGGGGCCAGACTACATGGGTTCCGGTCACAGCCACTGCACTTCTGATGTGAGTGGCTGTGGCCAATGCCAGTGGACCCAACTGGGTACCAGCTTTCTCTGCTGCGACATGGTGAGAGCACATGCATTAGCAGCAGCAGCTACCCCGTGGAGTTACTGCGAGGAGTAAGAGAGAAGAGAGGAACAGCAACACCAACACGTGTCTGGCGCATAGTGTGCCCAATACATCATAGCTTTGCTTTGTCAGACGCTCTTAAGCGACCCCTCTCTCTGTCTTATGTCTGCGGTCTGTGGACCCAACTCGACAGAGGACTGCCAACTCCAGGGCTCATTTACATAATTTTGGGTAGTGGATCTCTCTGTTTGTCCTCAGGGGTCCTGTTGGGCGTATAGTCATTGTGCATTCCATCAGGAAGCCTATTATGTTGCAAGTGGTCTTGAAGCTTTTTTTTTTTTTAACCACCAGAAATTCCATAGCATTTCTTAATAGAGATTTGTTTTCTTACACCTTCTGCCCATCAGGGTGGCTTTTCAATGGTTTCTTATATAATGTCACATTTAGTCCTGTGAGCCCAGGCAGGGAGTAGTAGCTGGTGCCTTTAATTCAATTTACAAGAAACCTGCAAATGTGTCTACATTGTACGCTCAGTGATTTTTCAACAAGGGGTGAAAATAGGTGAGGATAAGTCTTCAGTGGTGTGTACTCAGGGTTGTTCTTTCTAATGTTAATTGGTTTTATAGGCCTTTGCTGAATGTATTCTAGGCTACTTGCAAGATGGTTTTAAAGAGCTCAAGGTGCCTTTTCAGAAGGGCGAGGTAGTGATATGTCCTCTTCCATGTAGCTGCGGGTGTGCAGAGGGGGAGCAGGGGAACCCCCACGAGGAAGCAGCTACTGAAGGAGCATTTCCTCGCCATCGGATCACAGCTCACGCCTGGCACTGCTTCCTCACAGGTGTCTGTCCAGCTGGCCCTGTGCTTGGAGTCAGAAGGCCTGGCCACGAGACCCAGGACCACCACTTTCTAACAGTGGCTGGAGCAAAGCCACACAGACTTTTTGAGCTCCTTTTCCACGCCCATAGAACAGGAACAGTGGGACCGCTGTGCTTCGTGCCCAGAGAGGAGTGGGTGGTGGGTTTTAGGAGCGAGCAGCGTGATGTGCAGGGACGTGCCTTGTCGAAGTATAAGATGGAACAAGGGATTACCTTGATAGACTATACAGGACATTTCCTTTTTAGATGGAAAGGGAACCAACCTAAACCTTGTTCCTTACTGAATCTCAGTTCACTTCGGATCAGACAGATTTGAAAGTTGTGTTAAGGGTTAGAACTGCAGAAAGTCGAGTTTTCCTGTGTGAGTTAGAGCATCCCAGGCTTCCTTTGTGGACATGGGCTGGGTGTCTCCCCGCTCTGTCCGGATGGCCTCTGAGGCGGCGTCCTCGGCACCGTGGTGCAGACCTGGCCCACACAGCACAGACCCGGCCCACACAGCGCGGACAGCTGTGCCGGTCTCTGTCTCTCTGGCTGCACTCAGGAGTCACACAGGACTCACTGGCAGCCTTGTCGTTGCTGAGTAGACAGTTATCCTCAGAGGAAATCCATGTAGCAGGAATCTCTTAGCATATGTAAATGGACTGTCAGAGCATTGTCAGACCTTCCAGAACTAAGATTTGGGCAGTGTTGGTGGCTGAGACAAGAGAAGTGTGTGTGTGTGTGTGTGTGTGTGTGTGTGTGTAAATTAGAATATACTGAACCCATGAAGAATTGAAGATAGGCATCGCCTGACCTCTGAGCATTTCCCGGGTGGGAAGTTAACTACTCACAAAGTGATTCTTTCCTCTCTTTGTTTGGGTGCTTGCCTGCACCCGTGATGTGGGAAGACAGGATGGCGGTGGAGAGGAATATTAAGACCCAATTAACTCCTTCTTGCATAAACTTATTACAGTCATCTTCTCGTTTGCTACTCAGGGGCCAAAGGCTCCCTGTATAGAGGAGTGCTTATGGGGTTTGACTTCTGATGGGAACTGGCAAGGGGATGTTCCTTAGTTAATACCTCTATTACTTCTGGAGGCAAATGACTTAGTTTTTAAAGGCACAAAAGACTATGCTGCCTTAGAATATCTCAGAGGATAAGGCCCGTAGTTTTTTTTTCCTAGAGTTTGCTTAGCAATAAAAATGGAGTGACCCATAAGTCATTCAAAGGAAGGTCATTGATATATTGTCTAAGTGGACTTTCTTTATTCTTTTGGTCGGCACTTCTTCCCCCTTTCAGTCTGTGTGAGCTCTCGCACTGCCTCTAGCGTTTGTGCTCTGTGTTGCCTCCCTCTTCTCCTGGCTAGATGGACAGAGACGAGGGCAGAGGGAGCACGCTATCCCGGGGTTAGTGGCTGCGAGCACTGCGCATCCGGTGTAATGGGTCACGATGCCTTGTGTTTCCAGGCAGCGGACCGATCCAGCTGTGGCAGTTTCTTCTGGAATTACTCACTGATAAATCCTGTCAGTCTTTTATCAGCTGGACAGGAGATGGCTGGGAATTCAAGCTTTCTGACCCAGATGAGGTAAGCAGGGAGTGATTCCAGAGTGCTATGTTGGAGGGAACTCTGGCAAGGGGCTGTGTGACTCTGGTGACATTTTCTAGGATTCCGATCCCAGTTCTGCCACTTGCTACTTGTGTGACCTTGAGCAAGTTACCTAGCCTATCTGTGCCTTAGTGTCCTTATTTGGAAAAATAGAGAGAGTGTCTACATTGCCCTTTTGTTTTCTCGGATTAACTGATAGCAGGCACAGAGAATGTCGGGCATATAGTAACCCTTCGTAAATGTGAGTTGCCTCCTCTTGGCACTTTTCCTGCCCCATGGCTCTGTGAATCTGAAAGTGGCCAGACAGTTCAAGAGGCCTTGGAAGATTGGTACAATTTGTTAATTAATTCATTCGTTGATCCAACAAATGTCCATTGAGTGGTTGCTCTCTGCCCTGTCCAAGTCTGAGGATAAATAAACGAAGAGGCAACATGCTCTGTTGTGGGAGAAACAATGGGTGAATTGTGCCCAAGGACAGGGAAATGCTTCCCATCGATGGGAGGCAGGTAGGATTGTAGCTCAGTGCTCCCCGAGTCCCCCACATGAGATTTCATGCTTTCAAAGCAGGGACGTTCTCTTAATAACGCTGCTTCCTTTGTCACTTTAACTCCATTAGGTAGAAGTTCGGGGTCTGTTTTCATCAGTGTAGAGAATCACCTTTATTGCCATCAGTACCCAGCCCTTGAAAACGGCCACTCAGAAGGGATAGGTCAGAAAAATAGTTTCCATGTACGTGAATTTCTTAACTGATTTACTTGAAGATCAGAGGTCACCATGAATGGGTATAGGCACATAAACACGTATATTTGGATTATTTGATAGATTTTTTTTAACTTCCCTCCCCTTTAAAAATTTCAGGTGGCCAGGAGATGGGGGAAAAGGAAAAACAAACCCAAGATGAATTACGAGAAACTGAGCCGCGGCCTCCGCTACTATTATGACAAAAACATCATCCACAAGACGGCGGGTAAACGCTACGTGTACCGCTTTGTGTGTGACCTGCAGAGCCTCCTGGGGTACACGCCCGAGGAGCTGCACGCAATGCTGGACGTCAAGCCCGACGCCGACGAGTGACGGACCCCAAAGGGACCAGGGAACCCCTGCTGAGACATTTGAAAGAACAACCACATCGGTTGGACTCTTCATTTTTAATTGTTATTCTATTTTTAATTTTCCAGAACTCATTTTTTACATTCAGGGGTGGGAGCTAAGCGAGCTGCAGCTATAATCTATTGTGTGTTATTGGAGAAGGAGAGCAGGACTGGCGGGGTGGGTGGGGTGAGAAGATCTTGAGCAAATTTTCAGGAGAGAAAGGTCTTCTTAGAAGCTTGAAGAATCTGGCTTAAGGGAGGATGAGACTGATGTGTCTAAAGATTTATAGAAATCATCCGTGAAAAAAAGTCTCCTGTTACGGACTTATCACCAAAAGAAATTGAGACATCCTGAGTCATGAGACAGATGAAAGGTGACTAACTTGCTTCTGTTTCTGGGTCTGGGGGGGTGCAAAAAAAGAGAGGTGGGGCAGGTCATTTTGTCTGGGGGGGTGCACAATACCCAAGGACTATTTACCTTTTACTGTACTTTTAAAACAAAGCTGGACTTCAGACTTTCACTGGGGAGGGCCCAAAATTGTTTTTTGTGTGTGTGTTGAAACTTATTTTATTAAATTTTGTGCCAGTATTTTTTTTTTTTCCTTAAAAATCGTCTTAAGCTCTAAGGTGGTCTCAGTATTGCGAAATCATGCAAGTTTCTTTTTATTTGCCAACCGAAGATCCTGTCACGGTGGAAGAAAGCTGTTTATATAGACCCCACTGGAAACGCAAAGTGCTGTCACTGAGGCCCCCAAACTCGTGTGGCTGTGCAGATGAAGGGAAAAATAATGTCGATTTGGAAACAAGGGAACTGTGCATGTGTATTTCAAATGTAATTTTTAAAAAATTTTCATCACGTCCCTCTACTTACTTGTCATCAGTGGATTCTTGGGGTTTAGATGTAACGTTGAGCCAAGAAGCATTAAGTCTTGAACTGAATGTATTTTGCAGCCCCGGTTTGGGACCACAGTAAAGGTGGAAGCACTGTTGACGTCATGGAAAGGATATTGAAGGAGGAACGTTGACTCTGTTCTTTATTGGTTCCATACCTGTAACATAGGACTTGGAATAAAAGCTGGGTGCACTGGCATTCCCCCTGAGGCCTTGAGAACAAAGTCCTGAATGTGCATCATTCCAAACTAATGCTCTACACTTTCTCATTTACGTCTACTCCTCCCAGCCTCCCGTCCTTCTTGCTTCCCTCCCACCCCCACTCTGTTATTCAGTGCAGAGAAACACGCAGCTGTCTGACTGCGGAGTGAAAGAGTAACAGCAGACGTGACATGAGTTGAAGAGTGTCTGAGAAAGCCATTTAGCCTCACTGGGTTTTTGGAGCGATGGAAATTAAGGGAGCATATACAAGTCAGAGGGGGCATGGCTGTCTTTGGGAGGAGAAGTGCAAGGCTTTCCTTTGAAGAACCTAACTAAGCTTGTTGAGTTGGATGTCTGGTGAGACTGAGCATGCAAAGTATATAGTGCAGCTGCTGGTGGGGTCTTGCTCTTGGGTCTGTTACTGTGGCACAGGGTAAGTGCAGGGAAAAACTGCAGAAGAGAGGAGTGACTAGAAGGCAAAGGAAACATAAGAATAAGAGCTTGAATGAAGACAGTAAGGTGGTCCATGAGGTTTGCATATAATTTTAGTTTCCTCATAATGTAGCTACAGACTTAATCAACTGAGGCAGTTGTGATGGGTAATCTAAAAATGGGGTTTTGCAGGGCAAGGGACCAACATCTATTAATAAGGACAAGTTCCTAATTCAGTCAGAATCCACCCCCTCCCCCCATGAAAGAGATGCCCAATTGAAAAAGGGGACAATGGGACGGCTTTACAAACTACAGGGAGAGGCGAAGAAGCGTTGAAGACGGGCTTCTCAGAACTGGCCTTTCCTGGGCTTCAGCTGAGAAACTAATAGTACAATACAAACAACCTTCTAGCGCATCTTCAAGAAAGGGCATTGTTTGCTCCCAGGTCCTCTTGCAGACCCGCATCATCAGGAATGTAGCTCTGTGATTCGTGAGTGTCCTCATACTGATAAATCGGAGTGTCTCCTTGGAAAGCAAAGGCAGAATTAGCCCAGCTGTGTATTTTGATCTTCTTCCAAATGCAGGTGCCTTAATGAAGCTCTCGAACTGTTTTAAGAGCTGCTCAGGGAGTGTTAGGTGGAACTGTTGGACTACATTGATTTTTTGTAGATTATGTGATCTTAGTTGGGCACTGGCGAAGGTGTGCATGTTCGTGTGTGTGTGTGTGTGTGTGTGTGTGTTTGCAAAACTGCAGCTAATACCTGGATTTTCTAGGTACACCTTTCCACATTTCAGCGACGGGCGAGAGTAGAGCCAAGGCTGGGCATCAGTTGTGGCTTGCTGTTTGCAACCCGGCACGAAATCCTTTTCTCAGCTCATCAACCTTTCCCATTACATTTATGCTGAAAACTCCCCTTGTGTGAGTGTCTAACTCCTGCAATAATTCCATAGCAGCTAAGATATAAGAAAGTGCCTCCTCATGCTCCTCAGCCCGCCTGTCCGCTAAGATGCCTTTTTCTCTAGGTCCACCGTTCTCAGTATTTATAGATAGTTTACTAGTTAAGACAGCTTTGTTGATCTGGCCAGATGTTTTTTCTCCTTCTGTCCAAAGGCCAGAGACCATCCCAGGAAGAGTGGCGGGTGGTTTATACACTGGAAATGCAACAGAATTGTTGCATTTATGCTTTTTAAAAACACATGTTAGCTTCAGAGGAAGGGTGGGCAAATCTGGTTTAGCTGGGAGAAACCCTTATTTTCCTGAAGATGCCTTAACCCACGTCAGTTTTGGCTGCAGGGTTCAGAGTCACTTTTGTGCCCTTCCTCATTCGGGGCTGGGGGACTTCCCTACGAGGAGCCCTGGTGTTGGGGCGGTGGGGATTGGAGGTAGCATTCCAAGATCAGATGTGCTCTTCCTCACTTTGGAGATGAACACTCTGGGTTTTAGAGCATTAACCTGCCTAATCATGATGAAAACAACACCCTCTCTCTTCTAGCCATGCTGTGCATGCCGCTTTCTCTGTTGGGGTCTATATAAATGCGTTTGCTCTTACCTACATTCCAAAGAAGTGTTGGGGAACCATAAATATATGTATACATATACATATATAAAATATATATATTAAAATGAAATGATCTCTATCAGGAATACTGCCTCAGTTATTGAACTTTTTTTAAGAAGACTTTTTTTTTAAGCTGAGAAATATAGGGGTAAAAAGATGTTATATTGTGTTTGACTATTTTCCAACTTGTATTTTCATATAATTTATATTTTTTAAAAAGCTGAAAATTTAAAAGCAAGATAAAAAAAGGAAAAGCAGGTGCTTTTTAAAAATCAGAACTGAGGTAGCTTAGAGATGTAGCGATGTAAGTGTCTATATGTTTTTTTTTAATGCAAAAGAATTTCTTATGGGGGTTTTTGTTTGTTTATTTTAGTAGCTGATGCTGGCACATCATTTTGCTGGAGAGTTTTTTATATACTGTAGCTTGATTTCATATTGTATTTTAAACTGTGTGAAATTAAAAAAAAAACAAAGAAATTCATTCATAACAGCGTGGATGTGGCTTGATTCTTTCCTGTCTGGTTAATGTGGGGAAGGGGGACAAGTGAACCAACCAGAAGCAAACACAGGAAGGGACGCGCCTCCCTCTTGCTGACCCCACTCGCTCTGGACCCTTTCAGATAAAGACTTCCCAATAAAGTGAGAACTGCAATAAGAACATAGGCAAGCATTACCCTGCCTGCTGTGCGTCAGCGGATTGGGCATTGTCCTGCAAAGCAAGGGGTCACCTGTTTGATTCCTAGTCGGTGCACAGGCCCGGGTGTTGCGTTCAGTCTCCAGCTGGGGCATGTGCAAGAGGCAACTGATTGATGTTTCTCTCCCTCTCTTTCTCCTTCCTCTGAGCATAAATAAATAAAATTTAGAAGAGAATACAGACGAGTGTGATCTCATACCCTAATTATTGAATACCTGGTGTCATCCAATGTGAAATGTCCCTAGCCTTACCGCACTCCACTCTCTTCACATCGGAAGGACTAAGAGCAATGCAAAGGACATTTTTAATGACTCAGCAGATAACCATCTGATTTTAACTAGGTAAAGTTCCTGATGCTAATGCAGGAAGTTAAACATCTTTTCTGATGCTCTGAACAGGAACAGTGTTCTTTCTTCTTATGATAGCAATTTTCTCTATGCCAGATTGAACTCATCGCATCCATCTCCGTGACCCCAACTCTTTTTGGGGGACTGAAAATTAAGAGTGATAGTGTCCGTCAGAACCCCAGTAACTCAAATCATCAGTAAAGTCATATTTGCAAGTGCTTTGGGGCAGAGTGCTTAAGAACCCATCCTGTGTGGTGCTTTTCTCTTGCTGTTTGTTGAAACTGTAGAAGGTGGATGTTTTTAATTAACACCAACATTTGCAACACGAATCCCGACTCACAGCTGGAAAGAGCATTTTTGCTGAATTGTTCACAAAGAGAGCTCTGTTTTGGGAAAATCTGTTTCTTCAGGTCTGGAACTTGAGGTTTGCTGAGTGCACGTTAAGCACCAACTGTGTGGTCTAGTGGTCGGGGAGCCCGGCTGGCCACGAGCAGGGCTCTGGTCCGATATCCTGGGCAGGCCACCACTGATCACTCAGAGACTTGGGGAAGGAAGGTGGCTTGAGGTCTCTTTATGTTTTAGACTTCAGCTGAAAACCCAGGCAAAACCATAACTCCCAAGCCAACCTGAGGCCACATCTGCGCCATTCTCCCCCTAAATAAACAGTACAACCCTCAGTCAAGGATTCGGACAGAGAGCTTTCCTTCACTGCTAAATTGCTGTTATACCCCAAGTATCTGATTTCATGCTGACCAGGTGAAAAGGTACAAGACATGCTTGAATGACATCAGCTTAGATCTCTTATTTCTCAAACTAGGAGTTTAGTGGGGGAGCTCTCAGACCACTGGGCTTTGGTGATCGCCCTTAATAATGCAGCTGAGACCGCCGTGCTGAAGCAGAGGTGGTGGAAGCTGGTGGAGAATATCTTCTAAAACAGCTGCAGGATTTGGGGGAAACAGGGTAGGCTTAGGGTAGATGGGGACACAGGGAAAAGAGGAGACATTCAGAGAAGCTGGTGGCCAAAAATCTCTAGAATTAAGAGGCTTCCAGAAGGTTCTGGGATAAGCTAATTGCGCATGCTAGTCTGGTTCGTCCCTGAAATAGCTTTGGAGCAAGCTGTAGAATCTCACAACAGAAAAAAAATGAACGAGGGGGCTTTCCTGGATAATGAAGTGTAACTATGAGTATTTTAGCCAAAAACCTGAAGGATTGTGGTTTGTGTTTTGATTAAAACAAGGCAGGTAATGGAGACTAGATATTGCATGCTGGCTCGCTGTGGGCTGATTCTATGCCGCTGAGATGTTTGTGTGGCCTTCCAAGGTTGAAACCCACCTGTGCAGTTCAAGGGAACAATGTATTGGAGTAGGGTCTTGGCAGCTGGGTGGTCTTGGATCTTGGCCTTCCTTTCTAGCAAATACCCATAGACACTGAGAAGAGGCCACCCCCCTCAAGATGAACTTGAATCTCCTATTTGTCCCTGGTAGGTCAGCCCCACTCATTCACATTTCTGCCAGGGGATTTTGAGTTTGGGGTCCCTGTGAAGTTGTCTCCCCATATCCCACGTTTGCTTGGCATGAAGCTCACCTTATTCTAGTGCCTGCAGTGGAAGAGAACATGAGGCCTTCAGGTTCATCAGAACCCTCCAGCTCTGAAGCTCTGTTCTTCCTGTTGAACCATGCTGCTACCTCAGAACCTGAAACAGTCTCCTTTGGTGATGCTGGCCAATGGTCACTGTCCGTGGGAGCCACAGCCCTGGTTAATAAGAGATAAATTCACATACCAAATATAGGACAAGGCCAGTCATCTTTCCATAAGGAACCTTGTCCATTTCCATGGTGCTTTCTGACCTCTGCTTTTCCCCACTGGCTGCTCTGGGAGGCAGGTGTTGTACGTATAGTTGTACAAAGGCCTCCCTCCGGCTCAGACCTTGGGAAGCTTGACCCTCTGGGTAGCCGGTCCAGGGACCTGGCTGAGCCGTTGCATGAGTATATTGGCTCCCATACTGCTGGCTGTTCACTGTTCTTTGGGATCGTTCTGTGCTACAAGAATCTTCACCTAAGAACAATAAATAACAGAAAGCACCTTTCCTGGCACCTTCTGCCATGAGACAGAGATTTGAGGAGTCTAATAAAAGTAGGTGTTTTTCAACTGGTGAAACATTTAAAAGGCCTGAAGTTGAGGGAAGAAAAAAATACCTCGATTAGGGGGTAAGGTGGCTCTGGCCTCTCTGTCCCTTAGCCAGTGCCATTTCCTGTTTTACTCAATGTCCCAGGCCATGTCTCTTTTCCCATTTTCCTGGAAAATTATTTCCATCCCGGGAAAGCCAGTTTTGTTTGATTGCTTGGTGTTGTCTCAGCGTGCTGATGCCCAGTGTAACGATAGTGAAGGTCCTTGTGCCATAGCGATGCTAGGGAGTCAACAGTGAGCAGGTCCCAGGACCTGCTGGGAGAGCCCCAGTGCCCTCTGGGGTTCTCTCATCCCTGCCATTCAGGCCCTCATGCTTCCTGAGCTGCAGTGTTTTCACAGAGCTCTGATGTCAGGTCGCTCTGGGCACTCTGTTGAAGCCACACGGAAGAACAAGTGTCTTTCAGCAGCCACCTGTGGGAATTCCTGAAGGTCAGGAGGCAGCCACAGCTCACAGCCTGAGCTGCTGGCCCTGGGTAATAGAGTGGGCTATTTTTAACCTTCCTACAAGGCAAATCATAAACCTTCAGCTGTGACTCTTTCCCCAGATGTGCCTGGAAATAGTAAATGACTTGAAGAAGTGGCCACACTCCTCAGAAGGCTGGAATGGACGATCACTCTTAGGTTGCATCGCCTTTTTGAGTCAATAATGTTCCAAAGGTTAGAAGGAGATGGGACTGAGAATCTCAACAAGGCTTTGAGGATCTTGTAGTGTTCGCACAAATCTGTCGTTTTTACAAACCTTGGGGGAAAGCAAGTTCAAAAGTGTACGAATTCTCTCTGCTGATCTATTTCTTAGGCATACCAGTATTTTCTCATTTGTTATGAGTTCCACGGGAGTAGGAAAGTTTACTAGTGTAACCAATGTAGCTTTAATCTGGGATATTGATACATATTAGAAGAAGAGTAAGTGGTTAGGGGAGACAATGACCAGTCTTTGGAGGATAATGGATATTTCGTTCAGGTGTCTGTTTTCTCTCTGGTCTGTTTTCCGTGATGATGTCACTGAGCTGTGCACCTGAACCCAAGGAAGCTGCAGGTATTTTCTTCACTGACTGACCTGAGGCTACCAGGTGAGGGGTGCAATCGTTCAAGAGTGGCTGGCAGGTGCATTAACTCTGGGCTCAGGCTTCTCGTTTAGGGGCGGTTAGGGACGTAGGTGGGCAACCTACATGATTATGAGGCATACCAGCTTCTCTGGGCACCGGTGTGCGAAGCCTCTGTGAAATCCCAGAACGCGACCCTGACCACAGATTCCAAACAGCCTTCTATACAAACACAGCCAACTGGAAACTGAAGCCCAGCTAACAAAGAGTGGATTCAAACAAGGGCGACCACATATCCTGGTGTACTTGGGACAGTCCCTGTGTCTACTCATTGTCCTGGCATAATTATTCATGGCAGTTCCTTTTACTTTTGTTATATGGTCTCCTTATGAAACCCACTAATGGCCCAGAACAGGGGTGTCAAACTCTTTCACCCGGGGCCACATCAGCCTTGCGGTCGCCTTCAAAGGGCCAAATGTAATGTTAGGACTGTATAAATGTAACTGCTCCTTAACAGTTAAGCAAGAGCTTGGTGCTGCCACCGGGGTGAAACAAGGTGCCAGGCTGGATAAAACAAGGTGGAGGGCCGGATTCGGCCCGCAGGCCTTGTGTTTGCCGCCTGTGACCTAGAAGGTGGTGAGTGGGAAAGCAAACCAGAATTCTAAATTGTACACTTTAGAGTCAAAAGGGACCTTAAAGATTATTCAGTCCAACCTCTTCAATGAGGCTTGCATGAACCTGAGGTTCAGAGAGGACAAAGAACTTGCCCAAAGTCACATTGTTCTGACGGAACTGGTAACAGAATGAGAGGCTGCCTGTCGCCGTGTCCTCCCAGCCCCATTCCTCCTCCTCTGCTACATGGAAGCTCACCCAATTTCTTGGCAACACATGGTTGAACGTTGACCCTAGACAATTCAGAATTGATTGTGACAATTCTGTTAGTTTTGATGGATTCCAACAATCTGATAAATGCTGATGTTCAGAGTGAGAATGGGAGATAGACCCCAGGGTGTGGGGAGGTCTTGGATCTCTTAGTCAGAAATTGAAATGCAGGGTCTCTGAGGTCACAGTTCATGGGACTAGAGGGTGTTATAGCTGAACGGTACCCCACAAAAAGACACTGCCAAATTTGTTCCAGCAACAAACATTCATTGAATATTTGCTATGTGGTTGGCATTGGGCTCAGTCTGAGGAAAACCATAAGGGAAAAGATAAACACAGCTTTTTCCTTTACCCTGCTTATAGTAAATTGAGGATTATGGACAAGTAAAGGGAGAATTACTACCTAGTATAACAACAGTAGGATTTGATATGCAGGAGGAACACCTAACATGGAAAAATTTATATCCTAAAGGCGAGTAACTTTCAGCTAGGTGGAAAGGGAAAGTGCTTCAGGTCAAGGAGAACAGGTGAGAAAGCTTATGGGCTGACAGAGAGATGGGAAGACGTTTTGTGGAGGCAGAGCACAGGGTGGGATGGGGTGGCAGTGAGGGGTGAGGAGCGGGGAGAACAGAGACGAGGTGATTCCAGGCCTTGTGGGCTGTGAAGAGTAAGGTGGAGCCCTGCGGCTCTCCCCACAGGTTACAAGTCACGTGCTCTGCTCTGAGCGTAGGGAAACCGTTCTGGCTGTAGAAAAGAGCTGATCAGAGGGGATGGGGATGGAAGCAGGAAGGCCAACTGGGAAATGGTTTCATTTGTTCAGAAGAGACGTGTCTGAGAGAATCAGCACGTAGCAGATCAGAAGGGTGTTTAAGAGAGTGAATCCCCAGGGCTGGGTGGATGGGCAGTGGGCCACTGCACCAGGATCAGGACTTCGGGCGCTATGCAAAGATGACTCGGCCATGGTCCCAATATCTTTTAGGTCTGGAAAGACGTTAAAGCCCACCCCCTTCTTATAGAGATAAAGTATTTAGGGTAAGAAGGTTTAGGTGACTTGTTGGAAATCCCACTGGGACTGGTGATGGGCAAATTGAGGTATTAAGCCTCCTAATACCAAGGCAACCCTACGTGTCTGATAAGGGTTGAGGGCTTGTCCCTCCAAACACATTAAAAAAATAGTCCATTTCTTCCCTTCTTTCTTCCCTCCTTTTCTCTCTCCCTCCTTTCTTTTCTTTCTACTCTTCCTTCCTCTGGGGACAAGAGCTATGTGGCTTACAAATGGATGTGACAGGCCTCCCTGCATGACTGACAAAGGCTGTCTCTTCTCATTAGGGTGCTAATCTGTCCCCGGAGCCCTGGGCACCTGTCTTCACCCCAGGCTATAATTGGAAGAGAAAGAAGGTGTTCATTTCTCGGTTCCAGCTGCCTGTTCCTCAGCCTCCCTAGCCCCATTTGCTGAGTGATCTCTGAGCATTATTCCCAGAGTCCTGTTTGGGGTGTAGGAAACAGCAGGTGACAGACCAGCGGCTGTTACAGTTTCCATTCCCAGCTGAGCATTTCCTGCCCTGGCTGTATCTTGCTCTCGCATTCCTTCTCCAAGACTGAAGGTCTGCTACTTAAAAAAAAAAGTTATTCTTCCTATTATTCCAGCCCTTGGTCATTCTTCTCTTTTTCTTAACCATTGCCTTTATTCTCTCTCTGAGTTTCCTCTCTTTGTCTCTCATATTTTATATTCCAGAGAGAAATACAAACGTTTAAGTATATGGGCTCTAGAGGTAAACTGCATGGTTTTAAATCCAAGCTGTGTCACATTTGAGCTGTGTGACCTTGGGCAAGTTATTTAACCTCTCTGTGCCTTAATTTCTTAGTGCATGAAATAAGGATAATAGTACTAACCTCACAGGATGGAGACAGTGCTTGACACATAGTTAATTTATTATGTAAGTGGGAACTATTAGTAAACCTGAAACTACAGCTCAAGAAAATCTTTTCCTCCCTTCTTTGTAAACCACACCCCCCCTTCCCCACTCATTCACAGGACAAGGAAAAGACTTCAGTATTCAGGGTAAGGGCTCTGGAGGGCTGTCTGCAGAGACAGGGGCGTCTGTTTCCCGCCTCCAGGCCCTGGGACAGGCCTCGGGGTGCCAAGGCCTCCCGCCTGTGATTGCAGCTGCTGGTGGGCAGAGCACTGGCTCCGGGCACTGACAGGCTGATGCTGTTCCGCCAGCTGGAGGACTCAGCATTTTCCACGATTCCTTGCTCTGTTTGTTTTCCTCTCTGGGCTCCCCACACTGAGCGGGCACTTCTGAATGATGTCCAACAGCAACGCTGGGCTGCCCAGAGTCCTCTCCCACTGGCGAGCTGAGCCCTCCTCTCTGGTCTCCTCCTGTTGGCAGGCAGAAGCCTCCCACACAAAGTGCCATTGTATGGGCCCGTCTCTGGGAGACAAATGAAAGGGGTTTCAAAATCAACGGCAAGTTATTTTTATCGGTGGAAGGGCTAAAATGCCTTCATTTTCCATCTTGGAAAACAAATCTTAAGGGATTCTTGTGCTACAGAGTATGTTTTCATTTACTCTGGTATTCAAGCCTTTAGGAGGGAAGTTTCTGAAGGGCCTGAACTCAGAAAGGATGGAATCTAGAAATCCAGGTTGTTGCAGCTGATACGTACCTCCTCCAGGGTGGGGGTCTGCTGGGGAAGCCAGAACTTATCGCTATGTGGCCTTCAAGCCCTGGAGCTTGTCTCCTGCAAGTCCCCTGAGTGCCCACTTCGGTCTTCCAGACCCAGCACCTTCTTCTTCCAGCCCCATCTGCTGACCCCACAGTGGGTTTTTTCACCCTCAACCTTCTGCCCCCTGTACTGGAGTGAGTCCAAATCAGGACTATTGGGCAGGGGTGTTCTGGGGGAAACCATTGGAACACCTATTCATATTTACTTTTTGTCTAAACATAGGAAATACATTTTCACTGACTAATAATGAATATACATATTGACCCTGGTGCCTTCCATCAGTCTCCCTTGGGCCATTTGCATATATTCAAAGCACTGTACGGGAAAGTGGTGTCACACAATGTCAAGGGGGTTTCTACACTGGTGCACTTATTGCCCTCTTCACTCTTAGCATATTACGGTGTTTTAAGGTTTACATGTACTCCAGGAGTGGACTTACAAACCAGATCATCTAATTTTAACCAAATAACCCTCACAAAATGGACCGATGGCTCAAAATGTTGTCTGCAGTGCAACTGGATCATAGACAATAGGAATAATTCAGGCAGATGAAAACAAGAAGTAAAGCCAGATGACTTCTCCTACCCTTGGAACAGATCATTTGTCACCCACATATCCAGTGAGGTGGAAACAATGATGGTTTAATGATATTTGGCCAAATAATTGTCCAAATTATCAACAGTATATTAAATATAAATTTACAACAATTGTCATTAATGATGAAAAGTGCCCTGGGGTATTATATTATCAGTCAATACTAATAGCTGTTAGTATATTGTGCACCCAATTTATAGATGAGTATGCACATACTGGAGGTGATGCTGAAAGAAATTTACTGATAGCTGTGTAGACTCAGAAAACATTTGAGATGACTGCTCTAAAGGCCTACTTGCTGAGAGCCAGCAAGATTTCTGCTTTGAGTGGAGAAAGCTGAACATTTGCAATTGGTTAAAATCAGAACTTCAGTTTGGACTACATCACTTAATAAACCAAGTGGCTTTGGCTATATATGTAATTTCTCTGCATTTTAGTTTCTACAAAATCACAATGATGATGGTTAGCTCGAAGATCTATTTGAAGATCAATGAAATAATTCATGTTAAGTGCACAGGACAGGACTTCTTATCATATACTAATTGCTCAAAACCAGTTTTGCCTTTCACATATTCACCTTGCTTTTGCTGTTAAACTAGGGCAGATGAGATGGTTTAACATGAAGCTCAGTCTCTACGAAATCCTACTGCTGACCCTCAGAGAACATTCCCTGGTGGTGGCGGAGGTGAGCCTGTGCTTTTCAGCATGTCCCTGATTGGCTGTTCTTGGCTGTAAGAGGAGAGAAGATTTGAGAGTGTATGTGCCTAAGATCCACTCTGAGCAGGACTTTTTGGGTGGCTTCCTAACAAGTGTGCAATAAATGGTTATGTGTTGGTGTCTGTCCAGTTACCTGCGGACTCATATTTTTATATCAGAACACAAAAGTGCCACAACTGACAGGAATTAGCCCCCCATGATGCAACTCAGCCAAAGGTCTCAGGAGAATGAGCCATGCAAAGGAGGAAGCACCCCCTAAGGCTGGGGCCTGGGCTTTGGCAGAGGACATGGCACAGCCCGGCTGTGTTATACAAGGGAGTGTGTGTGTGTGTGTTTGGGGTGGGTGGGGGCAGTAAGCCTTAGTTCTGGTTCCTCTCCCCAGCTCGAATTTCGCACGCAGGGCTACAAGGTGAAGCACGGTGAAGCCATTTGAATATGAGAGTCTTACTTGTCTACCAACTCTCCTCCATATATATTGCTCGAACTTGGATTTGAATTATCTCTTGAAAGTCATATGCTAACTTTGAGAAAACATCAACCAACACATATGGAAGCTCTTTACTCATCAGAGCCTCCCTGTCCATCCCTCACCCCCATTCCATAAAGAGCTTCAGGCACAAGTCAATCCCAGATTTTCCACCCCCTTGCAAATGAACCTGGGGGAATTTTTGGGAGTCAGAGACTCCGTTTCAAGCTTTAAGAAAAATGATTAATGAATGTTGCATTCACAGTTCTAATGTGGGGGATACAAGAGAAAGCAAATGGAGTTTTAAAGCCCAGCACTCAAAGTATGTTGTAGGTATTATAAGAGATTCACTTCACAATCAAACAGCCTCCCACAGAAGGTGGAGTGAGTTGGTGTGACCTGCACACAGTTGATAATGAAACTGCTCTGGCCCATTGCTCTCTGGCTGACCTCACTGGTGTGTTCTCCCAAGGTCCATTCCAGACAGGTGACCAACCTGTGAGTCAGGCTTGTTTAAGCAAGAGGCAGCTGATACAGAGAATACACCCATTCCTGTACCTGACAGCCTAGGCCATTGGTCTCTGAGGAATTACTCCATCTGGGGACAAAGCACCCTTTGTCCTTATAGCCTGCCCACAGGTTGAAAGGAAGGGACACATTCCTTCCCTCTCCTACCATCTGCCTTGAAGGGTCCTAGATCTCTTGGATAGTCTCTGAGCCATTCGCTTGTATTCTTGTCTCAGATCAGACTTCCTTGCATTTCAGACGAACTGCATTTAATTCAGGGCTCGCCCTCACAAGTAGTTCACTTTGCCTGTTTAATAGTGAGCTCCCAGAGTGCGGTGTGACAATCCCTATGTCCATGACAGTGATATATTTCTGGGACTTTTTCATCCTACCAAGCATTCTTTACTGTCTGAGTTCCAAAAGTCCATCTCAGGGGCTTAATTTTCTTTTTAAGAATCAAAACATGAACTTGAGGAATAGACAGTCCTAGGATCAAGTTGAGGGACCTGGGACACATAACAGGTTGTTATTGTTCAACCTGTCTAAACAGTCATTTCCATTTCTTTTGTGATGGAATAATAGCTACTTCACAGAATTGTTATGTTGATCAAATCGGATAAAGCTATAAAGTGCCTTTTACAGGAACTGTGGTATAGCAAATGCCCAATAAGCATTAGTGTCCCTTCCTTCACCCATTCTACAAAACCTAGCTCCCCCAAAATACTTTCATTGTGTTAATATTAGTTTTATGTATTTTAAAAACAGGAATATGGGCTCTGGCTGGCGTAGCTCAGTGGATTGAGCACGGGCTGCGAACCAGGCATCGCAGGTTCGATTCCCAGTCAGGGCACATGCCTAGGTTGCAGGCCATGTCCCCCAGCAACCGCACATTGATGTTTCTCTCTCTCCCTCTCCCTTCCCTCTCTAAAAATAAATAAATAAAATCTTTAAAAAAAAACCAGGCATATGTTATTGAAAATTAAATAACACTGAATAGTCAGAAGATAATTTAAAAACTTACCATTTATTCTACACTATTGAAATTTGGGCATAATAAATTCATTCAGAATTTATATACATAGATGCATATTTGATACTACACATGCTTTTTTGTTGAGGTGAAATTTACAACAGTGACATTTGCAAGTCTTAATTGCTCAATTTGACAAATTTGTGTAAGCAACACTCCAGAAAGTTCTAATATCCACCCCTACAGTCAATCACCATTCTGATTTCTATTCTAAAAGGTTATTTTTGCCAGTTCTTGAACTTCATAATTCATTGGGGCAGTTGGGTAGAGAACTAAGAAAAGTTATGCATCAATCAAGGAACAAAATTAGCCCTAGACTGAATGCTGTTTTACTTCTGCCTAATAAAGATTAAAAGCAAGACTCAAAAGGGTCAAACTGTTTCCAAACAACTTAGCTCAGGAATATTTTTAGGAATACTAAAATATCCAGCAAATCTACAGTGTCTGGTATTCAATAAAAAATGACCAGGCGTGCAAACAAGCAGAAAACTATGACCCATAATAAGGAAAAAAATTAGTTAATTAGAAATTTTCCAGAAATGATACAAGGAATGGAATTAGTACACAAGGATAGTGAAAAAGAGTGACACTTTCATATGTTCAAATAGCTAAAGGAAATACTGAACATGCTAAGTAGAGATATGGAGCATATAACAAAAAACTCAAGTCAAACTTCTAGAGGTGAAAGCTATAATTTATGAAATAAAAAGTACACTGGGTGAGGTTGATAGCAGACTTAATACTGCAGAAGAAAAGAACTCGTAGACTTGAAGTCACAGCAAACACACAGAAAAGAAAGACAAAAAAGAAACGAGCAGAAAGTCAGTAAGGTGTGGAACGACTTTAAGTTTCTGAATAACTACGTATCTCGAGTCCCCAAAGGGGCAGGAAGTGCAATATAAATTTTTAAAAGAATTATTAGTGGCTGAAATTGTTCCAAATTTGATTAAAACTATAGACTCACAGACCCAAGATGTAGAAGCCCAACAAATCCCATGCACATGAAATTAAAAAAAAAAAAAATTACACCAAAGCTCATCATAATCAAAGTGCTTAAACCAAGTGATAAAGAAAAGCCTTTAAAGTAACTAGAAAAGAAAGACACATTCCACACAGAAGACAAAAAGTAAGAATAACAGCAGATTTCTCGTCAGAAACAGTTCAAACAAGAAGACACTACACAGCATCTTTAAAGAACAGAAAGAAAATAATCATCAAGATAGAATTCTATACTTAGTGAAAACACCTTTCAAAAACAAAGGAAAAAGGAGGAGTTTTTCAAATACAAAATATGGAAAGAGTTACCACCCATAGAACTGGTGGTATAGGAATTATAATTCCTATAATTATAGGAAATTATAAAGTCTTAAAAGTTGTTATCATAAGAAAGAATTGTAAGTATATTTGGTGATGAATGTTAACTGGACTTATCGTGGTGATCATTTTGCAACACCTAAAATAGAATAAAATAATACAAAAGCAATTAAAAAGATATCATTAAAGATATCCTTCAATCACATGGAAAATAATACCAGATGGAAATATGGGTGTACGCAATAGAATTAAAAGTCTTGGAAATGGTAATTATGCAGAAAAATATAAACTTCATATATTTTTTATTATTTAAATATCTTTGAAAGAACATTGACTGTTGAAAGCAAACATAAGAGCACAATAATGTGGGGCTTGTTACATATGCAGAAAAACATGTGACAATAGTGATACAAAGTTAAGGAGTCAGGGAATGGAAGTGTATTGTTGGAAGGTTCTGTTAATATATGTAAAGTGGTACACTATCACTGGAAAACTGACTGTGATAAGCTGAAGACATATTTTACATACCCAAAATTAATCATTAAAATAATACAACAAAAGAGATAAAGTAGAATAATAAAAAATAAAGTTAACCCAAAAGAAAGAGAAAGAGAGGGGAAAGGAAACAAAAAAAAAAACACGTGAAACAAATAGAAAACAATATCCAGCTGGTAAATGTACCATTACCCATTTACACACTCACATTAAGTAGAAATAGTTTAAATATATCTGATTAAAAGTCAGAGAGGTCAGAGTTATATGAAGAAAAACCTGACTATATGTTACCCATAGAATGCACCGCAAATATATACAAATGGATTAAAAATAAAAGGTGAAATATAATGTATAATGTTAATACTAGTCAAAATAAAGCCAAAATGGCTATACTACTATCAGAAAAAGTAGATTTTAGTGACTTCTGGCCAAGATGGAGGTATAGGTGGATACACTTTGCTTTCTAGCACAACTAAAAGAAGGACAACAACAAATTTAAAAACAAAAAACAACCAGAACTGCCAGAAAATCGAACTGTATGAAAGTCCAACAACCAAAGAGTCAAAGAGGAAGCATTTGTCCTGATTGGTAGGAGGAAAGAGATGGGTAGCTGGTGCAAAGAGAACTCTCAGCAAGGCAGCGGCTGGAGGACCAGGGTGGACAAACAGCAGCTAGCAGAGTGGAGAGTCCCACATTTGTGTGTAAATAAACTAGGAAAAACAACTGGGAAGTGAGAGAGACCACACAACCCAGGGTTCCAGTGTAGGAAAATACAGCCTCAAAACCTCTGACTAAAAAAAACCTGTGGGGGTTGCAGCAGTGGGAGAAACTCCCAGCTTCACAGAAGAGTTCATCGGAGAGACCCACAGGGTCCTAGAACATACACAAGTCCACCCACCCAGGAATCAGCACCAGAAAGGCCCAATTTGCTTGTGAGTAGCTAGTGGGGGAAGTGACTGAAAGCCAGCTGAGAGCTGAGCAAGCCGCATTTTCACCTCTCGGACTCCTCCCCCACATACAGCGCCACAATGCAGCAACCTAGTTTGCCCTGCCCCGGTGAATACCTAAGGCTCTGCCCCTTACTACGTTACAGGTGCACTGAGACAAAAAAGTATGACCCAAATGAAAGAACAGATCAAAGCTCCAGAAAGAATACAACTAAGCAATGAAGAGATAGCCAACCTATCGGATGCAGAGTTCAAAACACTGGTAATCAGGATGCTCACAGAAATGGTGGAGTCTAG
Source organism: Tonatia bakeri (assembly GCA_004024845.1). NCBI lineage: Eukaryota > Metazoa > Chordata > Mammalia > Chiroptera > Phyllostomidae > Tonatia > Tonatia bakeri. The sequence goes on along the minus strand of PVIA01007411.1, from coordinate 52,068 downwards.
TCCAAAATAGAGGAAAAAGTGAAGGCTATGCAAAGTGAAATAAAGGAAAATGTACAGGAAACCAACAGTGGTGGGAAGGAAACTGGGACTCAAATTAGCAGTTTGGAGCAGAAAGAAGAAATAAACATTCAACCAGAACAGAATGAAGAAACAAGAATTCAAAAAAGAAAATGAGGAGAGGCTTAGGAACCTCAAGGACTTCTGAATTCCGACTTTAAGAATTCCAACATCTGAATCACAGGGGTGCCAGAAGGAGAAGAGGTAAAGCAAGAAATTGAAAACTTATTTGAAAAAATAATGAAGGAGAACTTCCCTAATATAGCAAAGGAAATAGACTTCCAGAAATCCCAGGAAGGTCAAAGTCCCAGGTACAGGGGGGTTTCAAGTGTGAGTCTCCATCTCACTGGCTAATACCAGTCTTGCCCCACCCTGGTGATTCCCTGAGACTCCTCCTCACCCAACTTTTGGGCCTACCCAAGCTGCTTTCAGTGTCTTTTCAATACAAAAGACCAGTCTCAGCTCATGCTATGGACTTTCCTAAAATCTTTTAAATGTTCACAAACCCCAAACAGGCCATGCCTGTCCTTGGTATGGCCTGTACCTCTCGCTAAGCAACTCCAAGCCTGGCACTAATAGAAGCTGACCTCAGTTCATAGCTTAGCTTCTTCCAGGTGCCTCCAAGCCCAGCACAAGTGGTAGCCATTTGCAGACCACTTTGTAGCTCATACCAGGTGGCTCTGGGATGGGCACAGGCAGCAGCTGACCTTGGCCTACACCAGAGACCCTCCCAAGGGGCCTCAGAACCAACACATCTGGTGGCCAGCTTCAGACCACACCAGAGCACCACCCACAATTAGTGCTACAAAGGACATATTCCAAAAGGTTGACTAGGCAGGCACCAGAGACCCACTAAAGCAAATCCTGCTTCATGAGGTCAGCTGCTGCACAACAGCCCCTCCGCTGCAGTCACGGCCATGTCTCACAGCCAGTTAGTCTGACCCACTGATGTGCCAACAGCAATCAAAGTTCAGCTACAAGAGGCCACATACAGCCCACACGAGGGGAACACCAGGGGCACCAGGCCCAGGTGACCAGGGAGGTGGTGCCACTTGGCTCACTTCATAAGGCCACTCTAGTGAGACCAGGAGACTAGCAGATCTACCTAGTACATTTTCATTTATGTCTATAATTCACCTGAGTTAATTTTTGTGTATAGTGGAATATAGATCAACCAATTTTTCCATACAGATATCCAATCACTGTGCTACCACTTGTTGAAAAGGTTTATCCATATAATTTAAGTATGTTTTTAAAAAATCCATTGAAGTCTATTTCTGAACTCTCCATTCTACTCCACTGATATATATGTTTATTTTATTCACAATACCAAATTATCTTCATTTGTAGTTTTTAGTAAACTTTGAAATCAGTAGTTAAGTTCTCCAATGCTATGTTGTTGCTTTTAATAAAAATGCAAATCTTTTGCATTTCCATATTAACTTTAGAATTTGCTTGCCAATTTCTACAAAAGAGTTCATGGAATTTTGATTGATATTTCATTGAATCTATAAATCAGTTTGGGAAGAATTACTATCTTAAAAATATTTAGTCTTCCTACTCATGTGCATGGTATATACCTTACCATTTATTTTGGTCTTTAATTTATCTCAGAAAAAATTTTATTTTCCTAAGTGTAGAATTCCTGAGATTCTTTTATTAGATTTATTAAGTATCTTATATTCTGTGGCAACACTGTAAGTGACCCCTGAAATGTTTACTTTCCATCGTTTGCTGCTTGTGGATGTTTGTGTGTGTCTGTCGGCCACGTATACATAGTTCACTGCATAATTTGAGTGTGACTTTTTTGCTAACTATTTTTTGAGTAGCTTTTATATGCCATGAACAAAAATATGAGCTCTAATATTTGATATACGTTTTTCCTTCTGATGATGCTGTCACAATCAGTAGTGAGGAAGGGGAACCTGTTATGTGCCCTGTCCATTATCCCATTTTCCTTACATGATATTAATTTAAGTAACATCTTTGGAGTTTTTGGCCATAACCTAGATAACCCTATTTCATTCTCATCTGTAAAAAGGAAAATAGTAGCAGTGAGGTTTTTTTTTTTTTTTTTTTTTAGAACTCCTGCTCTATGGAAAGCAATGTGCTAAATACTTTACATGCTTATCTTAAAATAATGGTACTTATCTTCCAGGATGAAAATTAAAATAGATGTTATATATAAAGCACAAAATCCAACTCCTGGTACAAGAAAAAGAGCACTAGGTAAGTATTTAAGTATTAATTAATAATATTAATCTACTACTATTATGTTTTATTTTACCAAAGTGACATTGCTACTCGTTGGAATTGTTGACCATTTTATCACAAGTACGTGCAATGCTGTGATATTTACCTTTATGCACATCTGGTAACTATTTCCTGAGGCCAAACTCTCAGAAGTGGGATTACTGTTTTTTTTTTAATTTAGGTATAATTGACATATGAGATTATATTAGTTTCAGGTGTACAACATGATGATTCTATATTTGTATATATTGTGAAATAATCACCACAATAAGTCTGGTTAACATCCATCACTATATAATCAAATTACAGTTGAGACTCATTTAGTTGCAAGTAATAGGGGATACCTTGAGCTCTCCTAGGGAAAATAAATATTTTACGGATTTTGAGGTGAGCGATGGGCCTTTGTGACTGCTGGGAAGGCAGCTGGAACTGGGCAGGTTCCAGACCAGGGACTGAGAAATCATCAGGACTTCCTCTCTGTCTCTCGTTTCTCTTTGCTGTGCTTCCGCAGCATTCCTCCTCCGGTCTGCAGGTGAGCTTCCATGGCTTGCCTCATTCCCTACGATAGGCAACATGGCCTTACGAAAATTCTAGAGTTTACATGGCATGAATCCAGCCAGAAAGCAAGAGACCACATCTTTTTTTCTTTGACAATGTAAAGATCCCAGGGTAAGGACTCTGATTCATCCAGCATTGGTCAGATGCTTCACTCTGACCATGTGCTGTTGGAAAGATGCCTTCCCGTCAGGAGCTTCTTCTGAGGGTATGGCAGGTGGAGTTTGCTGGAGTGCCTGGGCAGGCACCTCACTGTTCCACTCTACTGGGTCACTGTTTATGCATGTAACAATTTTAATGTGGTTTTCTTCCAAAATGATCTACATTCTCATCAATGAGCAACTGCTTCTAAATCCAAAGAACAATGTTCTAGTCTGTCCCATTACATTGGAGTTTTCAAATATAATATTCAATTTGTGTAATTAAAATATTGGAGAGGGAGTATCTAACACTATGTCTTTTTCCTAGAGTGGAACATCTTTCCTATGCCTATAACTCATTCTTGTACTCTTTTGCCAGAGTCTCTTTTTGGGTTACCTTTAATTTGGCGTGGCCTCAAGGGATCTAGGCTTAGCACTGAGGGATTGCACCCTTTCAGGGAGCTTACCAACTCTCATAATTTCATACACTACTTTTGTAATATCTATGTCAAATATCTACATCCCCTTTCTAACTGCTCTTCTGTACTGTTATCAGTGCCATTACTCCTACATTTATGGCTAGCAATCAAGGTATCAACCTAGACTACTACTTTCTCCTCCTTTGCTGTATTCAATATCTTGCCAAGTTTGCTGGCTGTACATGTAGTCCTCTTTCTTTCCTATTTGCTCATCACCACTCTGTTACTCAGTCCACATAAAGACAAAGGATGGCAGAACCTCAGCTCCCAGGTTTAGATTTTACAATTTAGGTCACATCCAAGTGTGGGCTAACTCTTTCAGCTGAAATCCCAAATGCTCTGCATGGGTCCAGCTCCTATTTCTGGATGAATTGGGTGTAGCTAGGGGTCAGGGTCACACAGCAGATATGAATGGTTATCTGCCCTGTGGGCGGGGAGTGTTGTTCCCAGAAAACAGGGACTGGCAGGAAAATTCTATTGCTGGCCACTACATGAGTCATTGAAATATCATAGAGAGAAGCTCCAGTACTATTCACAGTCAAAATTTGGGACATATTCTACATGATCAACATCCATCATGTTGATGAATTTTAGGTTCAAACACAGATTTCCTGAGTAAATAAAGCTTGATTTTATGCTGGAAATTTTCATATAATTATTTCATGAAAAAAATTCTGAAAATCAAAATAAAGGAAATCTCATCCCATATTCCTGGCTTTCATTTAAATAGAAAAGTCACACCACCTGCAGCCGGCAGGCTTTTCAGACTCTCATTTCTTATCATCTCGCCCTGCAGTATGTGACTCCCCTGCTGCCAAGGGTCGTGGCCTCCAGCTCCCTGTTGCTTCACGCTGCGGGGGTGACGTCAGCACTCTGGGTTTTCCCAGATGTGAGCCTGGAGGCTCTTAGTACTCTTAGTACAAGTTGTTTTTGGATTTGGAAGAATAAGCAGACAGATCTAAAAGAGGCTTCCTGATAGCTTAAATTATTGTCCTTTTTGTGCTAATGATCAAAATTAAACTCAAATGAAAAAAAAGTTAAACTCCAGGAGAGAGGCACTGTTTTGCCTGTTAGGTTTTTAGGTATTTCTATTAAGTCTTTCAGGATGGAGATTTACCTAAAGCCCCTGTTGCCTCATGTCCCACATTGTACAGTACATTCATACGGGACTTTTTCCGTCCAGGACTTGCTATACAATCTCATGCCTCTGGGATTACGCAACTAGTTGCCTTTGGCTTTTCTGTGTAGTAAGAGTCTACTCACTTGCCAAAGTCCAGCTCAAATATTTCCTCTTCCATGAAGTCTTCGTCTTATTTTTTCTGCTCCTCCACATTTGCTGATGAAGCTAGTTCTTTTTGTGTGAACCTGACTCACTTTGGCCCTTCACCTTTCAACAACATCTAACACACAGGTTGAACACCTACTTTGTGCCAAGTATAAGCATTTTTCTTGTACTTACATAGAATAAAAATATAGTATGAAAAGACACTCTTCTTGCCTACAAATATCTTTTAATCTCATGGAGAGACATTAAAGGAAAGTATCACATAACATCTTTAAGAATTATACTGTGTATGCGTGTGGGGAAGAGATAGGGTACTTTTCTTCTCTACTCCTAGTGTTTCCTTTAATGTGGAAGGAGCCCCATTAATGTAACACTTCTGATCCTTCTCTGCCCCATACTTGCTTCACTCCAAGGAGTAATATATTTGATTGGTGAATTCTGAAAGAAGAAATTAGTCTTGCTCATAAGAAATTATCTTAGAGTATGCTGTAAATCTTACTCTCGTAGGCCCTCCATTAGGGAAGTCTGGCACAGTCCATCTGAACCTGTGCCCTGGAGGATAAGTTAGCCAAATTCTGGGGGTCATTGTTAAGAATCTCCTTTGTGCAGTTGCCCATAGGTATAAACATCTCACTGTTATGTCAACTTTATCAGTAATAAAGGGTAATAGTTTGGTATTTTTTCCCATCTGCATTTTTTTTGGTCTTTTTAAAAATTTATTTCAAAGCTCAGGTAGGGAAAAGAGGTGCCATGTTCTCACCCCTCAAAACCCTCATAATCATGTAGAGAGGTGCAGACTGCAAGGGACTCTAAAAAGTGGGGCCCAGAGTGGGAGTCGGAGAAGTTTTTACAGAGACGATAATACATCAGCTCTTCAATAAAGCAGTAAGAGTGTGGTAGGAGGACAGGGCAGAAAAACTGCATAATATGGAGTGCCCACAGTACACAGTGATTTCTCAGAAGACTGTGTCACCTGGGTTGAAGGGCTGAGGGGGTCTAGATGTGACCAGATAGGCTAAAAATTAGGTCACAGAGAGCTCTGTTATGTTAAGGAATTTGGTTATTTTTCTATAGTCAATGGGGCAATCTATTAAGAAATTTTGGATTGAGGAAAGTTATGAGGAATTCGGATGCTAAAAATAGGATTTTAGCAGCAGTAAGCTACAGGCATGGTAATTAAAACCATATGGTATTGGCATTAAGATGGGCAATATAGACCAATGAACAAAAGAGAGAGCCTAGAAATAAAGTCATGCATATATAGTCAACTGATCTTCAGTTAGGGTACCGAGCATATGCGGTAGGGAAAGGATGCTCTATTTAACAAATGGTGCTGGGAAAATCCCATGTCCACATGTCGAAGAGTGAAAATGGGCTCCTATCTCACACCATGCACAGACATCAACTCAACATGGATTCAAGATTTAAAAGTAAAACCTGAAACTCTAGAACACCTAGAAGAACCCATAGGAGAGAGTGTTGTTACATTGATCTTAGCAATGATTTCATGGACATGACGTGAAAAGCACAGGCAACAGAAACAAAAATAGACAAGTGGGACTACATTAAACCAAAAGGCTTCTGCACAGCAAAGAAAATGGTCAACAGAGTGAAAAGACAACCCACATAATGAGAGAAAATATTTGCAAACACTGTATCTTATATAAGGAACTCTTACAACTCAATAGCCAAAAACACAAATAACACAATTAAAAAATGAGCAGAGGACTTGAGTAGACATTTCTCCAAGGAAGACATGCAAATGACCGACAGGTATGTGAAATGGTGTGCAATATCACTAATCACCCTGTTAGGATGACTATTATAAAAAAATAGTAAGCATTGATCAGGGTGTGGGATATTAGAACTTTTGTGCACTGTCAGTGGGAATATGTAATGGTGCCATCACTATGGAAAACAGTGTAGAGCTTCTTCAGAAACTTAAAAATAGAACTATGACATACATGATCCGGCAACCCACCTCCGAGGTATATATCCAAAAGAATTAGCATCAGAACCTCAAAGAGATCCTGTACTCCCATGTTCATTATGGCATTATTACAATAGCCAAGATATGGAAACAATCCAAATGACCATCAAAAAACAAATAAAGAAAGAAAATATGGTGTATACCTACAATAAAATATTAGTCTTAAAAAAGAAGAAAATCCTACCATTTGTAACAGCATGGATGGATCCAGAAGCCACGCTAAATGGAATCAGTTGGTCACAGGAAGACACATACTGCATGATTTTATTTGCATGAGGAGTCTCAAACGGTTGGGCTTAGAGAAGCCAAAATAGAATGGGAATTGCTAAGGGATGAGGGCCGGGGAAATGGAAAATTATTATTGAGAGTACAAAGTTATGCAACATGAATAAGTTCAGCTTTGTGTATAAGTTATACAACATAGTGCCTATAGCTAATAATATAGTGTGATTCACTTAAAATTTTTCTAAGAGGGAAGATGTCCTGTTTAGTGTAACTATTACAAAAAGAAGGAAGAGGAGGAGAAGAAAGCAAAGGGACACAGGAAACGTGGGAAGGTGGTGGATGTGTTATGGCCTTGATTGTGGTGATGGTGTCACAGGTGTACGCATAGGTCCAAACCCATCAAATTGTGTGCCTTGAATGACTGGGGTTTTGGTATGCCCATCATGTCTCTATAAAACTGTTAAAAAAAGAGAGAGAAAGAAAGAAGGAAGGAAACTGACTTGGTGGAGGTAAGGAGATGTTTGGAGATATGGAAAGGGGTCATCCTTGTGACAAGTGATGAGGCATCCGAGAAACAATGACAACAGGAAAGGAGCAAAGGGAAAGGGGTTCAGGAGCTAATAATGAAGTAGACTCTGTAGGAAATGGTAATTAAATGTCAGAGATAATGGGGTGGAGGGGTTGATGCTGGGTCGTGGATTTCGGTGTAATCATCTCAAAGGATGGAAAAGATGAGATGCCTTCGACCAAAACCTGTCTTACCACCTACAATATTGCATCACAATTCACTGATGATTCTACCATACTTGTTCGTGACCTCCTGAAAAAGAGGGACCATGACTTTCATTTCAATATCCAGAGAGTCTGGTATATTGCCTGATATGTAGTAGACACAAAACGTATCTTGAATTTTTCATTAAAAAACACACAACCTTATATGTTGCTTACTATGTGTCAGGTACTACTCTAAATGTTTTACAAATATTATTTCACACATCCCTTATAATAATCCCTACAGGATAAGTGTCATTATCTTCACTTTACAAATTAGGAAACTGAGGCACAGAGAGATTCATTGACTTGTCTAATGTGATGATCAGTTGCCAATCTGGGTTTGAAGCTCAGGCAGTCTGTCTTCAGAGATGTTGCTCTTAACCAGTGTGTTAGGCTGAATAAATAAATATATGACTCTCTTGAAGCTTGCTAAGTTAAAACTTTCAAAGTGATTTCTATTCACCTTCAATTGAATAATATCTTTGAAACTCAGCTGAAGTGTCCACTGACATTCCAACAATCACCTGAGCCCCAAGGGAGGGCTCAGAGCCCCTCCTGCATGTTTCTATGGTGTTCAGTGCTGACCCCTGTCCTAAGACAAACCCTACCTTCTTGGAAAGGCCTGTTGATTTCTCTGTTTCCCTCACCAGCCTCTGAGCTCTTCGATGGCAAAGGGTTATGTCTAATACGTATGTGTGGTCAGAGCACCTAGTATTCGTTTATTTTGACTGAAAAAAAATGACCCTATAAGGTAGATGTCCACATGGTGGGGTGCCTGGTTGGACCTGGAAAGATGGAGTAGGAGTTCATGGGGGACAAGGATGTGGTGCTGGGGGCTGAGAGGTGAAGGGCAGATAGAGCAGGGGTCTGATCTCAGGGACTAAGCCTTTATAATCTCATGAAGAGAGGGGGTCGAGTTGGAGAATTCCCTGCCAGTGAATTCTCCAAACATCTGTTTCTCATCTTACTATCCATTTATGATTTTCTCTCTTCCTCCCTTTGACTCTTGGGGTTGGCTGCAGCTGGAAAGCCCAAGTGGAAGTCAAGTTCTCGGTAAATCACTGAGGAGGCTCCAGGGCTTTTGGGCTCATTTTTCACGGGAAAGAGCCAAATCCAGCAGCGGCGGGTGAGGGCTGGTAAAGAAAGGCAGGCTGGGGATACCTCTGGGTCATGTTTCTCCTCGGTACAAGTCAGGAGAGAGGGGGCGAAGTGTGTCCATCCACGTGAGTCCAGGCGATGGTCAGACCCTTCACTGAAGCTCTCCTTAGGTTGGGTCAGAAAGTCAATGCATCTCAGTGGCTGAGCGTTGATGGTCCTGCCTGCACTCACCTGACCCATCCTGATAAGAACAAGGGTGTCCCTCCACCCTTGCAGAGGTCAGGTTTGTGCCAAGGATGCTGCCACACACTTGCCGCCCACAGACTTCACAGGAACGTGAACAGGGGTGGGGGGTGGGGGCAGGGGGTGCACATCCAGAGGACCTCGGAGTAGCAGCCAAACTGGAGGAGAGCAAGGCCAAGGAGACGATGAGACCACAACACTTAAGTGACAAGAAGTGCCACCTTTTGGAATCTCTGTAGGCCTGGTGGTAAAACTTACTATTACAACTAGTACTGAGCACTAAGGATTGAACACTTTTAATTTAAGCTGCTTTCTGCTTAATTAAACTAATTCACATTGACATTTGGTGAGAGCCAGTTTAAGAACCACGGCTCCACAGGCTGAGAAGATCACAGATGAACGTGTGGGACCATCCTATTCCAGTATGAGCGCTCTAGTAAGTGCTGAAGCGCTGTACGGATCTGAGCCTTCGGGTTTTTGTTTCATCAGCCATGAAAATTCAAGTGATGATGATGAATCACTAGAGTTTTCTTTGAGATCCCCAAGGGATGGTGTGAACAATAATTATTATGAACTCCATCCTCCCTGAGGGGAGGTATTTTCCTGGAAGGTGAAACACTGGTGGTTGTTTTTGAAGGGCTTGGCATGTTCTCAAATGGGCCTCTGTGGCACAGTGCGTGGTTGGCGCTATTATCTGTGGTCTCCTGCACTTTGCAGCCCATCAAAGACCTACAGTGACAGTAGAACTGATTCTCAGCCTAGGGTTCTTTACATGAATGATTTGGCCCACTGTAACCAAATGAATCTGGAACTCATGCTATAAAAAAAGGCTTCTGTACCACATCCAAGTGTGAGAAAGAGCCTGAGAAATGTCATTTCCAGAAAATGTTGATGGCTTATGAGAACAACAGATGAGATTATTTGAAGTTGAGACCATTTCTGACAACCTAGGACTAAAGGTTTCCATTGTGCAAGTGCCTTCCCAACTTGGTTTTTAGGATTCTAAGGAATAACCTCCTGCTTTCCTCAATGTTTGCTATAGACTTCTATTTAACCCTGAGAATAAGTTTTGCCATGCTCTGTTATGAGGGAAAGCTAATAGTCTGGTGGAATTTATACTAAGAGGTAAAAGACTAATATCAGAGCCTGAGGGCAATGGGGAGAGAGGTTGGGTGTCTGAACTGAACTGAACTGAACTGAACTGAGCTGAACAGATAACCCCACGCACCTGCCACTATAACAAAGATGCAGATCCATTAAGGGGTCTTGGTTCTTTTTATAGGGGCACCTAGGAGTCTCCTCACAGCTTTGTTTGGCTAAAGCCAAACTGGTACCTACTTCCAACTTTCCTCAGAGTGAGTTCTCTCCCAGACATCCCAAAGAGTTAATAAAGTAAAATATTCTGGATGAACTCAACAATGCGTTTGACAGAAATGCACAAACGTGTTTGAATCCTGCATTGCACACAGCCCAGACAGACAGAATAATACTAGTAAAAACCACATCTAATATTTGTTGAATCCTTGCTATATGCCAGGCACTGCACCAGTTAGTCTGCATATATTATGTTATTTGTCACAATAATGCTAAGAGGAAAGTACTCTTATCACCCCCTCATTTTGCACATGAGAAAACTGTGACGTGGGGAGAGAGGAGAAACAACCTTCCCAGACATAACAAGTGGTTGAGCTTATTTGTACCCAGGCAGATGGACTGCAGAGTCTACACTCACCCCAGCTGGGTTTGCTGCTTCTCTGAAAGCTGACAGCTCTGAGATACATCAGCATTTAGCCTGGGCCTGTTTAGAGTGTCACTTGACACACCCTTGCTACCCTAGCTAGCAAACACAACTGATATTTGCAGTACTAAGAGGGCAGGTCTCCGGGAGTTGGATGCTTAGTATTTTCCTTCTTCCATTTTTCTGGTAATACCCATGGGAAAAATCTGTAGTTCTGGTACTTGCGTTAATTTCTTTTCGGTGGCTAGATGTGGATAGAAATGGAAAAGGATGAACTTGGCTATTGTTACCCTTGAAAATGTGTAAAGGAGTGTTAATATTACCGAAAATGTCAGGATGCAACTTTCTTTGAGAAAATCCAAAGGAGAAGTGAGGAGGACAGGAGATTCTATCCCTCCAACTCCCCCCTCCCATTCTGATGTGACGGAAGGAATGAGAAGGCTGAGCAAGACAGAAAATGGTGGCAAATGTCCCCAGGTCTGGGCCAACCATGGAGAATGTCTTATGATCAGCTAGCTCAGCCACAGGGAACTGGACCCTTCTACAGCATCCTAAGGCCCAGTGGGGTACCTCCTAGGTGGCCACCCTTGTGCAAGGACCTGCCTTTGTATGAGTCAGAAAGGGTCCTTCCCAGAGGTGAGGGACCTGAGCTTTGAAGGTGTTCAGAGGGTCCTCCCACCACTCTCTGCCCAAGGACCTGGAAGCACCCCCTCACCTCACTCACCATGGACCTCCTCAAGAGGATGGCCCTAGCTTTTTTCTGGTCTGAGATATGATGTTATCGAAAGTCTGATCATATGGGGATTGAAAAAGTCTTGGAGTTTGAAGGCCTGGCTCTGAGTCTAGCACATTTTCAAGTCTCCTGTCTCCCTGTCTACAGGCAGAAGTACTGCTGGCTATCTTGTAGGCTAGCTGTTAAGACTGAAGTGTCTAAATGTCCTGTCAATCTGTGATGGACTGTTACCACGTGAAAGGTGGCCGTTATTTCAACACAAACAAGGTCATGTGTTCTGAGTGAATGGTATATCTTCATTATGTTATCAGTTAATGATATAAGCAGTGAGTATTTATCAGATACTGCATTAAATATTTTTATTTCTTTTACTAGAACAAATATTTATTTAGTGACTACTGTGTAACAGGCGCTGTTCTAGGAACCAAATGAGATCCTGGGTTTACCTTCTCTTGGGTGAGACACCTCATAAATAACTACCTGAGGGTAGCGAAGATAATTGCAGCCCTGAATAAATACTGTGAAGTAAGTAACCCAGAAAGTGAGACCAAGGGTCTCTGGGGGTGTGACCACACCAGGGGTGTCCAGCCGGTGGCCCGCAGGCTGCATATGGCTCAGAATGTCTGTGAATGCGGCCCAACACAAAATTGTAAATTTACTTAAAACATTAGAAGACTCTTTTTTATGATTATGTGTCGCAATGTATTTCATGTGTGGTGCAAGACAACTGCTCTTCCAGTGTGGTCCAGGCTGCCGAAAGCCTGGGCACCCCAGTAGATGACTTCCTTCTGAACAGGTGGCCTCTGTGCTGGGGCTGGAAGGTGTGAACAGCAGTCATGCAGGTGAGGGAGGTGTTGTCCCTGGTGGAGAGAAGTGCCAGGGTGCAGGTCCCGAGGCAGAGGCAGACTTGGGGACCAGAAAGTGGGCTGGGGTGGTTGGAGCAGATCCAGGAGTGTGACTGGGGTGTGAAATGAACTTTAGGAAGCAGCCAGTGGGTGTGGTCTTTGGCCCACAGTAAGAATCTCACTCCTAGTGGAAGCAACAGAGAGGTTTCCAAAGGGAAGCAGCATGATCTGATTCACATTTTAACAAGAGCTCTGGGTGCTGGTGGGTAAGAACTAGAATGCGACCAGAATGAAAATCAGGAAAGACTTTAGGAGGGAACTACCCACCTTATCATAACTGACTGTCAACTCACTGTAGCAACCAGGTGAGGGATAATGTTATTATCCCAACTGGGAAACTGAGGTTTTCAGGAGACCACACTACCAGTGAGTGGTGGAGCCAGGATCTGAAGGAGGTGGCTCTGTTTCCACAATCTGCGTTCATGAACCTTCAGAATATCATTTCTCTCATCAAAAGCCTTTCTAAGCCACTGCAAGTACTGCAGTTAGCTGTGGCTAACCAATGGCTGGAGGGAGCCAGATTAGGGGAGGAGAAAAGTCCAGTCTGGGCAGGGTTGGGCTTGGCGGTGGGAGAGGTTGGGCAGCTGTTATTTGCATCACAAGCTGGATGGTCGGCCTCTGCTCCACCCTCTGGTGGGTTTTCCTGTCTCAGTCACAGGGTCTCCATTCCCACCACATTGTGTCCCAGCAGTTCTGTTTGTGTTGGTACCCAGAGCTCTCCACCGAGGCCTGTGGTGATAGAATGGCCCCCCTCCACATTCTGCTGCAGGTCGGGAGCCACAGGGTGAAGATCGGACGGCTCTGTTTTGCCATAACAGCTGTCTCCATGGTAACAGCATCTGACATCACTGGAAAAGTGATTTGTAGGACTCCCGAGCTGGAAAGAAGGACACCAGGCTGCGGAGGATGAAGGATGAAGCAGGAGACAGGGAGCTCAGGTCCTTGGCCCACAGGAAGAATGGTGCTTGAAGGAGTTACACACACAGGTCCCTTTCCAGAGCCATGGTCATGTCAGACCTTGGTTCAGGCTCAGGGAATCCAGACGTGCTTCAACTAGCTCATGCATGTTGGCCCCATCATAAACGTCTCTCCATTTGTCAACCAGTCTGGCAAATATTTGTTATAGCCTCATTCTGTGATGCTCAGGACACCTTTGAGCTGGAAGGGGTTAATGAGAACCAACCCTTCCCTGGTAGCTTCCCTGCACCCAGAGGCTCCCATGAGCCAGGCCACGCCTAGGTCAGCAGGACTTGCTGTGCACAGGACCTCCCAAGACATCCCAGCAGTCTTTTCTTAGAAACAGGAAATCATCTTCAGCCAAGTGCGAATGAACTGAAGCACCCAGAAACCCGAGGACTGCTCCAGACTCTCAGACGGGGAGGGCCGGATGCCTGGCAGCTTCTCCCCTGCTCACTCACCCGTGAGTGGGGTTCAGTTCAGCTGCGGCCTCAGCCATTTTCCATTGCTCTCGGACCACTGTGTGAATGCTAGAAAGAAATTCATTGAAATGCTTTCCGCAAAGTCTCTTCCCACCCTAAAAAATATACGTGTGCGTGAAGCAAGACAATATTACCTCTTTGTTATTTTTCATAACCTCATAATCTTTTCATTAAACAGGTACCAGTTGTTAGCATGATTGGAAAGATTACTGACATGCTTCCTAGGCAGTTATTCGAATAGAGGAGGATGTAATAAAAGAAAGATTGTGTTTCTTTCTAAATATAGCAGGAGTAGTAATGGGGGGCACTGTGCAAAGGTTCATATCTGCTGTGTCTTGCAAATCTGTAAACTCTTTTTTCAAGAGATAAATAAATACTTCTATGCTTCATGAAGACTGGGAGCATCTCTCTAATTTCGCTGTGGCCTTCTAGCCTGATGCTTGAGACTTGGTAGCTAGTCAATAAATAGTCATTGGGTAGATGAGTGAATACATGAGTGAGTAAATCAATGAAATTAGCTTTTGATCCATCAAGGTCATTATAAACCGGCATTGGCATGGGGAGTATTGCTTGTCAGAGGCTGGGTGAAAGATACTGGGAAAGGGCAAGCGCTGGTGTGCTGGTGAAGCAGAACTTTCTTCTGGGTTGGCAGTGGGAGGTTAGGGCAAGGAACCTTAGTGTGAACATCAGAAAAGCAAGCATTGAATCCTGACTCTGTCACGGGGCTAGCGTGTGACCTCAGAGGGACCCTTTGATTTTTCTGAGCCTCAATTCCTTCATCTGTAAAACAAAACTTTTAATACATACAAATATTATCATACTAACCTTGGGATTAAATGAGACAAGGGTGGGAGAGAGCTTAGTAGAGTACCTAGCACATAGTAGGGCACACTTTTGATAAGCTGGCATTTCAGCAGCCATGGATCTGTGACTCCGCCTCTTCTAGATTGGCTCTGTGATTTATTTTTGCGTCGATATTGCTCACCATATATTTTCACAGTCAGCCAGTGTCCACTCTCCTCTTAGAGTGCTTTCCTTTGGGCTGCACAGTGAAAAAGCCTCTTCCTGTCCTGGGAGGGCTGCCTGTCATGGGCAGGTGGCTTGGCCCTTGTGTTCCCAGCCTTCCCTTCATGGTTACTGTAATTGTCAATACAGCGTCTGGGCGAGCACCTCACAGAAACCTCAGAACCCATCCTCATGTGTTTTTAGAGCTGCGGGGTGTCAACCGCTGGTGGGGTTTTGTGTGTGTTGTGTGTGCTTTTCCCTAAAATTGGGCGTGGGACCAGCATTCATGCCTGTACTGGGCACGCCCTTCCCCTACAAGCAAGGGCTCACGCTGAGGGAAGAGCCGTACCATGGCCCCAGCCCTCCCCTGGCTCTGTACTTCTCTGCCTGTCTCTGCCACCACCTACACATGGGCCGCAGTGACAGCTCTTGTGGAGGCAGCGTCCTCCCCCTCCCAGGGCAGTTGGGCTTTCCGAAGAGCCTGCCAGCTGAGGGAGTGGTTTTTGTGGTACGGTCCCCACAGTTCATTTTCCATTAGGGTCACCAGGCAACCACCAGAAAGCGACAACTCCTGACACAAACTCTCCTTCGCCCCTCGACAAGCTCAGGATCCCATTACTAAGCTTGGGCTGGCTCCAGGGCTGGATGTGCCAGAGGCATGCGGCGTGGGAGGGGGACTGCCGAGTTCCAGGCGGTGTTCTCTGCAGCGCTGGTGCAGCTGGAGGGAGGGCCGAGGTGGGAGGTCATGTTGGGTGAGTCAGGTAGGGGCAGCAAGGTCCAAAATCAGACAGTGATCCCCAATGAAGCATTTTCTTTTGTCCCATTTTTACCAGAGCATTTTTACTTTAGAGTGTCACCCAGGAAACAACCTGCTGTGCTTCTTAAAAATAATGCTATTGTCTCACTTTTTATATGGTGATTTACAGTGCCAAAGCAGATATATTTCCACTATTAAACTTTATCCTCCAATGAGCTGTTTGCGGTGAGGTATGGTGTTATCTGTCAGAGAGGATGTACTAGGCCAGTGTCGCCTCAGTGAGAACTTGATTGACTGAGGCCCGCCTTAGGACTTCATCCCACATCCAGCTGTGGCGTTCATCTAACTTTCTTTTCCAAGGACTCTGTTCTTCCTCGAAATACTAGTTAATTGATCCAATCATTTACTTACTCATTCAACAAGAACCTACAAAGCACCTACTATATGCTAGTATGAGTAAAGCAGTGAATAAAACATGCAACCCCCTTAACTTTTGAAAAGAGACAGACGAATATGCATGAAATTTCAGGTGGAGATAAGAATGATGGAGAAAGGTTGAGCAGAGTTGGAGGTTGGGGCAGGGCAGTGTGTGTGTGGGGAGGGCTAAGGAGAGCCTTCCGACAAGTTGACAGGAGTGAGGGAGCGGGCCCTCGTGCGTGGAGGCTCTCCAACACATGCTGGACCACATCCAGGGTGTGTCCTTGCCGCAGCTCCCTAGGGTGGGTGTATTACCCAGTGAGAGATGGAACGCCCTCAAGAGAGCAGCTCGCCCAAGGCCCGCTGTGACAAGCAGGGAAAGAGGGTGCCCACCAAGATCTGTCTTCAAAGCTCTGCTCTTAACCACTCCACTTCCAGGCAGAGGTATCTTGTTGGGGGGTGGATATTTGGGGCAGCGTTCTCTCTACTCTTATTCCTCAGAAACACTTTGTGTTTGCCAGTACCACCTAGGCGATTTCCACAAGGCACATACTGGCAGAATAGAAACAGTAGCCTGTTTTTATTGTTTGACTTCCTATTAATTTCCTGTTTATATTTCATATCAGGCAAAGGACCAGAGCCCAGAGACCATGGTCAACAGCAAGTGTGTTGTCACTGGAGATAATAGATTAATAATGATAACATTTCTTTAACTGTCACTACAGGCCAGGCATGAAGTATTTTAATACACTTAGTAACTTAATTTTCACAAAAATCCTGGGATGCAGATACTACTTTTATCTTTACAGATGATGAAGTTGAGTTGAGAACCCGGCCAATGTCACACGACTAAGTGCCTGCTTTAAATTCAGCTCCCCTCTTACACCATACACGGGGCTCCTGAGGTCCAAGACGTGAGCGAGGGAAATCTGAAGTGGCAAGAACCAATGGAGAAGAGGCCTAGGGTGAAAGGCAGGAGAGACTGTGGGTGTGCGTTCTAGGACCACGTATTTACGTAATGCTCTTAAGTGGGCCAAATCAGGATCGGTACTAAGTGAAACCTTTTTTCTCCGGAACTGCACTATAGAATTATGACCAGAAACCCATTAGTTCACTAAGAACATGGGGAAACTCCCAACATACTTACCACTTGATTTTTAAATTTCCACTTATTTCTGATTGTTAAAATTTAGGCTTAATGGCAAAAAAATGAGAACATGCAGTGAAGGGTGAAGAAAATGAAAACATCTCTAATCTTATCACTTAGAATGATCACCATCACTACTCTGATATCTTAGTGTTCTAACTTCTTTCTGGGCCCCTCCAAAATATGTATTTAGTCACAATAGGTTTTTGTTTGTTTTTTCTTCTACATATAATGACGCAAGATCACCTCTGCGTTGTGAATTGAGCTCAGCGCCAGCCCCCAGCTCCACACACAGAGAAACGGCTCTGGCTCGGGTGGCAACGTGTCCCCCTTTCCCTTTGCTCATCACCTTGGATTTGCACAGGAGCTGGCGAAGCTAGGCCCCGACTGGGCCCTATGTTTCCGGAAGGATTTTAGCTGACCCTGGGCTCTGGCACAGCCAAAGGGCGTCCGCCTCTGCTACTGAGCTATACGTTTCCCTGACAGGAGCTCCTCGCGGTCCTCCCTAGACAGTGAACATTTGTGAGCAGACAGCAAGATTCACGGCTGTCTGGCTTCGCCCGTCCTCCCCCAGATGAGTCAAAGCCAGATGACAGAGCATTACATCCGAGGAGGAGCAGCACGGGGATCGACAACAGGCAGGGCAGAAACGAGCGCTCTCTGGGCCCAGCTCAGGCTCTGGCTTAATCGCAACCACATGAGCAAAGTCAAGGCTCCGGAGCAGAGTTGTGATTAGAGTCCAGTTTCCTTTGGGAGACAAATGGGGATCAGCTGTTACTATATGAGACCATGTGCTGTTGCAGACATCATCCTTTTAACAGTAACAGTAGCTAACTTTCACTGAGTGCCTATCATTTGCCTGGCAAGGTGTTCAGTGCTGTCTGAGGATTACTACCTCATTAGCTCTTGTAACACCCCGCAAAGGTAGGAATGACTTCTGTTCTTACTACGGAAATGAAAACACCGAAGCTCAAAAAAAGTAGGTAAGGTGCCAAGGTCGGTAACGTGCTACGGTGGTGATTTGAAACCATGCAGTTTTACTGTAGATCCTAACCCTCTCATTTGAGGTCTAACATCATTCATTCACTCATTCATTCATCTATTGGCTGAGCATACTAATTCAAGCTACTGTTATCTCTTACCTGGACAACATGTAATAATAACTTTCTAAATCTCGCCTCTGTAACGCAGAGAGTTTCAACCTTGGCTGCACATAAAAATCATCTGGGAAAATTTCACTACCACAGAAGCCTAGTCTCAGAGATGCTAATTTAACTTGTCTGAGATGTGGTCCAGGCATAAAAGATGTCTTTATCTATTCCATAGGCCCATGTCTCCGTCTGTATGTGTATATCTGTACCTATATCTGCATTCACATGCACATACATTTATATGTGTAAATTCTGATCATGTTCCTCTCCAGGGTAAAACATTTTCTTCGAGAAAGGCCCAAATTTTTAACACGACTACACTGCATGGCTCTGCAACACTCCGCCCTCCCTGCTCCCCGCACCAGCCTCCTTTTACACAGCTAGCTCACCCTCTCCCTCAGCCCTCGGCCACTCTGGCTTACTTGACCTCCTGGAGTGTTCCATGCTTCTTCCCTACTCACAGCCTTTCCATGCTGACTACAGTGGTCTTCCCTGTCTGCCTGGATGATTTGCACTTATTCTTTAGGCACAGCAGATTATGAAATTGATCAGATTTCCCCACCGCTCCTGGATCGGCACTCTTTGCCATGTGACTTTTCAGCTCTTCCCATGGAGGAACAAAGTCTCTTTTCCCACCCCTTGATCTGAGCTGGCCCTGGGACTTGCCTGGTCAGTAGAAGGGATGTTGTGCTCGTTCTGAGCCTGAGCCCCAGCAGGCCAGCAGGCTTCTGCTGGCTCTCTTGGAACCCACCATCACCATGAGAACGAACCTGGTCTGGCCACCTGGAAGATCCCAGCTGGGGCCATCCCCAACAAGCCAACCCTAGATGACCTGGAACTGACCACAGACTCCTGAGGAAGCCCAGCTGGAGTCTGAACCTGGGCCATGTCAACAGAACCTTTCAATTGATCCTCAGTCTTGTGAGTGATAGCAAATGGTGGTTGTTTTAAGCCACTAAATTTGAGGTTGATTTCTAATGTAACAATAGACTTGAATACACTTTAATATCACCTCTTATTTGTCTTCTAGCCTAGACCTGGTTCTCCCATTTGTCCACTCTCATAGCACCTTGTATTTGTAGCATTTGGGACAATTCTGCCAAGGCAAAAAATTGCATAATTGATACTTTTTCTCTCTCTTTGATTAGAGTTTAAACTCCATGATATCAGAGACCACATCTGATTGGCTCTCTGAAATATTTCCATCACCTACGATTGCTCTGCACTTTGTAAATGCTAAATAATTGTTTTATAAAGCAAATGCAAGAATGAATGAATATATTTACTCACATTTAGAAAGCGCCTTCTATATGTTGGGTAATCCGTAAGATATAACATGTAAACAAAAATTGTAGCCCCAGTTAATCAGTGTGATTGAGAATGCTTCTATATTGAAGAGAGCTGTGTGGGGTACTGGGTTGACTGCATCTGGAGAAAAGAGATTTTTGGCAAATGCTTTGTGGAGAAAACACTTAAAATGATGGTTCTGTATCTGATGCATGTGTCGCAATGAATATTCAAATGCCATAGCCACACTGCCATTGGCAACATGGCTTTTCAGAATGATTAACAAAGCTGCTGAATTTATGTGCCAGACAAAATGCAATCTTCCCTTGATTTACATCACATTTTCATTGATGGATAATTTAAACTGAAAAAAGTGTTTTAAAACTGTACAAAATTAGGTTTTAGGTGTTTATCTGCAAATGAAATTACGTGTTGAGCTCAGATGATTACAAACAGGTTTCACTCACATGAACGTCTAGAGGGACACGTGAAAACCATGTGGAATGTGGGTAGCTTTTTGTTGCACGGGAATGTCATACGTGTTGCAGGATACCCGGCCTCCCTGGTCATTGCGCACTAAATGGCAGTAGCTTCCCTGTTGAACGTTGTAATAGCCTAAAATTCACTTCAAATTTCTAAGGGTTTTTTTACCAGCATGTAACCATCTACATTTAACTACCAATGTAAGAAAAAGGCTTCAACAACATTTAACTACCAATGTAAAAAAAATGCTTTGACTAATTAATATTAATGTTTTATGCAACACTGTCATTTGAAAGAACTTATTCTATTCACATACATGTTCTAACACTTTTGAATGACTTTGGTATTATTGCAAAAGATGACTCATCAGATTTTCTTGAAGGAGAAAGAATGGATCTAAATACTGCTCCACTTCTATCTCTGGAAGCATAAAACCCTTAATAGCTGAGCCATTCATGAGAAGGATGTGGTCAGGAAACACAGCAAGCCCTCATTTCCATTATACTGGGAACAACCCTGCTAAAAACTCTTTTTATGATTCTGGGTCAATAGCAGCACAAAAACACTTGACATTTCCTGGGGACTTCTTAGGAGCAGAGAAAGTTCTCATTAATTTTTACTAATGGGAGTAGTTTGGATTAGTGAAGAATCCTAGTTGTAAATTTGTAAGCATTCAAGAAATCATTTAAAGGGTATATATTCAATGAGCAAACACTCAAGCACCTACTTATGTGAAATCACTGTGCTAGTTGCTTTGAGAATAAAAAGAATCTTGCTCAATACTTTGCTCTTCATGAAACTGAAAATTGAAATTTGGAGATAAAATAGAATTGTGCAGAATTCACTGAAAATGCAAACTGGAGATGCTCAATGAGTGGTACAGACACATGGGTTTAAGAAGTTCAAGGGCAAATAGGTCATTGAGAACCCCAGGGATTAGGGAAGTTTTAGAGAGGCTGGAGCAGGCCCTAAAGGATCAATATGAATCAAATTGGGGAGAGCATTCCAAGTGGCAGCAATGGCATAGGAAAGAAAGGAGACAGGAGTATGAATGTCACTTTCTAGAGATTATGAGTAGATTCATCTGGCCAGAGTCTTACTAGGTGTTAGCTAAAAATAAGATGACAATGGCAGTTTAGAGCCAGATAGCTAAGCATCTTTAATACCTGACTAAGGTACCAGAATTGGTGCTCTTAGGAAAAAGGGTCATTGAAGAATTTGATCCAGATAACAAAAGATAAAGGTTTTTTAGGTATTGGGAGAAATCCATTCTTTTCCTCCTTGGTTAATATTTCATTGTGGGCAAGCTTCTAGTATAAAAACGCTACTTGTTCTGATGGAGAGTTTGGGAAATATATCCGGGTATAAGTCAACCAGCCCCCACATTACTCCTCTCCCGAGATGTTCCTGCAGAGGGTGTAGGCTCTGGCTACTCGCACCTTTACAGGTGTGGGTCCACACGGAGAGGCGCGTGTTCAGGTGTGCTTGTGACTCGGTGAGCAAGTCTGCCCAGCTTAGGATGAAGTGTTAGCACGCCCACCTGTCTGCAAACCTCAGCTGCCTTCTCCAAAGTAGATTTTATCTGTAATGAAACTGACATTTTGATCTCCACCTGTGTAAATCCTGTGCTTCTCTCTGAATTAATTCCATCTTGGGTGGAAGATGACTGGCGCTTCTACCACACTGGTGATAAAATATCCACTTGGAGGTGGAGGAAAAGCCTCACCAAACCAAGTGCCCGAGAAAGAGTCAAAGAAAGCTTGTGCCAGATGTGCTGTAGACTTAATAATTAGGTTGGCACTGGGAGAGTTAAGGACAGCAAACAGAGAAACTTCAGGATGCTTCGAACCAGGTGTTGACAAACTATAGGCCACTGGGTCACACCAGGCCTACCACCTGTTTTTGTAAATATGATTTCATTGGAACATGCCCATGTTCATTCATTTGTATATAGTCTACGGCTGCATTACTATTTAGATGCGCTTATCACTGTTTTTATTTGGGTATCTTCATCAGAGTTGAGCAGTTGCTACAGAGACCATGTGGCCGCAAAGCCTCACATTGTCTGTGAATCCCGAGTGGACATTAATACAAAAAGTGTTATAAAAAAAGAATGGAATTAACTTTACATGAAGTGTGGCCAAATGAATGTTATTGAACATCCATAGTGACCATTTTCCATTGAGAGACCACTTATACGTGTTTAAACTTAGTTTGCAAAAGCATACTTTACTAAGTTGAAAGTTTAGGTAGATTATGAGAGAAAAGGAAGGGTCTTTCTCATTATTTCCATCAGAATATTGAGCATTAAGAAATAACCTGTGAAATAAATAACCACAACTAAATATCCCTCATCGATTTATTCTGTCCATGAAATTAATGGTTATGTGGCTAGATTTTGGTATAGCCAAATTCATCTGGATTTGAACTAAAAAGACTCCTGGAAATCCCTCCTCAGTCCTATGGTACCACCTCCATATTGGTACTACCTCCATATGGTACCACGTCAGTCCTATGGTACCACCTCCATATGGTACCACGTCAGTCCTATGGAACCACCTCCATATGGTACCACCTCAGTCCTATGGTACCACCTCCATGTTGGTACTACCTCCATATGGTACCACCTCAGTCCTATGGCACCACCTCCAATTGGCTAAGCATTGTCTGCTTTAAGCTCTGAATCCCATACTTAGGAATTTCTCCTCCTTGAAATGTCAATAGTTAAAAGTGTTTAGTAGAGTCCTTTGCGTGAGGCTCCGAGATTGTCCTTTGCTGAACACAAAAAGGGCTACAAGCCTCCAAGTAATCATCAGAGGAAAGCAGAACATATGTGTGGCTAAAATTAAATTAATCATGGCTTGCGTTGTTAATTTATTACATTCATTAATAAAATCCAAACAGAGGAGCACAAAATACTCCATCAAGAGACAATACATAAAACTACTTCATAAAGGTTTGACCAATGCTCCTCCTGAGGATAAGAACATATTACACAGAGTGAAGGCATAAATAAATCTTCAGGTTCTTTCAATGCATAAAATGTATAGCCTCTGAAACACTTCTATTAATGACATTTTACCTACATAAAATCAGGCTTTGATTTAACAAGTCTTCCTATGGAGCTCTGGCCATATCACTGAGCTAATTAAGAAGTACAGAGCATACTAAGTATATTTAATCATTACTAGTATTTGTCTTTGGATTTTTACATGCAAATGCTTCTGGAATGGCAGATTCTACTAAAAGGACTTTTTATTCCCTTAAAAATGTATAGAAAGGCAAATACCATATGATCTCACTTTTAACAGGAACCTAAACAACAAAACAAACAAACAAACAAAATATAACCAGACACTGAAATAGAGAACAGGCTGACAATAACCAGAGGGGAGAGGGGAGGGAATTTCAGGGGAAAGGGGGAAGGGTTTACAGGAACAAGTATAAAGGACACATGGACAAAAACGAGGGGGGTGGAAATGGGAGAGAGATGGGGAGGGACGGAGGGGTGGGCTGGGATGGGAGTAAAAGACAGAAAACTACTTGAACAACAACTAAAATTTTAAAAAAATGTTATAAAAAAAAAGAATGGAATTAACTTTACATGAAATGTGGCCAAATGAATGTTATTGAACATCCATAGTGACCATTTTCCATGAAGTTAAATACTTATAACCGTGAAAAAAAATGTGTTGAAAGTATAAGATGTTTAGTTTCTTTTCTAGGAAAATATTCTGAATTCTGGGAAAACACTAGTTGTGTGTAAGCATTTATTCTCTCTAAACTAAAGAAAACATATCTTTTTTTCATTAAAAGACTTTATGATCTAATTTTATAATACACTCCAAAGGTAGAAAAATATTTCCCATTCACACATTGAGGGGTAAAGACTTTCTCACTTACAGACACACGGAGAGGCCCTGGCTTTCATTTTACACCTTCAGCCGTGGAGCAAAGTGAACACAAAAACTCACCAGATTAGACCTCAAAGATTCATTCTCCTCCTCAAAGGGCATGTAATGCTCATTTGAGCTCATAAGTGGCCAGAAAGACAAAAATTAGTTAACCAGAGCCTCTGCTGTTTTCCACCTTAAAACAGATCCCTATTAACCAATGGTCAGATAATAACACTTGATTCGCAATCATCGCTGACCCCTACGGGGAATAACTCTTGAGCCCTGCTCACATCAGACCCAGACCGAGCTCAGCTAAGTATAGTGAAACACACACACACACACACACACACACACACACACATACACACTTAAAATCAGGAGAAAAACACCAGAGAGGGAGTCAGTACAGGTTAAATTGTAGTGCTCCTTCAGACCCACTCCAGGAACCAAGAAAAGACATACTTGGATTTAAATAACCCGTGAAATGGGCTTTTAGACAATACAGTTTAACTGGCTCAGTGTAACCTCCAAAACTGTTAAAGAATAATTTTCAAACATTAAAAACATGACTCTGATTCAAATATGGAAGGACTACTTTTCCAACATGACTCATAATTATTCATTATTGAGAGAAAGAGTGAAATGGTAAAGCTGGCTCACAGAGGACAGGTTTGAGGAACTGGGTGTTTTATAGGCACTAAAAATAAAAATAAATGTTAGAATAAAATTCCGAAGATAAATACCAAATCAATTAATGTCCTACAGGGCAATAAAACCATAACCTTTGGGGTTATCTTCTTTATCAGATAGAAATATTCTGGTTAACCTGGAACTTGAAAATGCCTGGGGCTAATCAACTTGTAGTGGGGAAAGTCAGACATGAACAAATTTTCTAAGCAGATTAAAAAATCATTGGGCAGACCATTAAATAATGTTTTTGTATGATTTGAAAGAATACTCAATCTCCCCTTTGATTTTTTCCCAGGTTTTAGACAATTTTTCTTAATATTTTATGGCCCCTCTTTTGTTTATATGACACCAACGTGCTTTGCTTTTTGCAAACTATTCCAGTTCCTCTTGTACCCTGAACAGGCTTGATTCCCAGAGAACAAGAGTTTTAGACAAAAATATTTAAATTTCTCTTCTGGCCTTCAGGATTACAATCATTTCATTGATGTTTTTTCTCTCGCCATTGTTCCAAGATAGTGGTGTATTCTTTTAATGATAGAAGTTCTCCTTCTTTTTTTTTTGTTTTTGTTTATTGAAGCAATCTACTACTCTTCTCTGGAAGAACCTGTGACTCGGGCTCCGAAGTCTAAGGCCTCCTTCTAAACTTTCATGATTTACTGAAATTTGCAATTTACTCTGGGAGGATTCTTGAACGGTGTGAATAAGTTACATGAATTCAAATGTATTCCTGTCCCATTTCTGTTTTCAAAATGACATAAAAGAGGGACAAAATTGTGGGTAGTTGACCTAGAACTGGTTTAAAAATTTAAAGCCAGCATCTCCCATCATAATGATCTGTAGCACAAAGGGAAAGGAGCTACCTTTGAAGTTTAAAGTCTAGACCTACTTTCTGGACTGAGAGACGCAGCTGTAGCAGCCAATATGGTTCTGCCTGCTCCTTCTTCTGAGCTGCGCTGGCTCCTCCACCATGCATGAAGGGGTGTATCAGCAGCCTCTTTTCCTTTGATCAGGTCATTGCCAGAACTGGCACAGCTTACATGTGTTTACTAAGCCCCTCATTTGTCTGGCATTTTGTTAAGGTTTGTGGGTGTTGAGCAAAGCTACTCACCTGCACACAAAAGTGCCATAAACTATAGTGACTTGCAAAGGTCAAAATTCCATATGGTTTACTTTTAAAGCCTAAGGCTGAAATCTGCCTTCATGAACTGCATGAGTTAAAACCAGCAACTATAAAAACCAGTCCATGGCATACAGTCAAAGCCACACAATACCCATCCCCGGGATGCTGAAACCTGTGGCCTAAAGCTTGTCACCTAGGCCCTGTTGGGAGCCTTAGTCTACAGGTGCTAGTTTTCCAAATGCCAATTCTTTCCTATTTCTGAAGGTTTTCAACACAGTTAACTGGATGTTGGGGTTCATAGGGAAAATAAATAGCATCCCACTTTTTTCTTGCTCCAGTTCAGATACTGAGATAGCTATGAAGTCAAGACGCTGAAGATGAGAACATTGTCTTTATCACCAATGGAGTGGTTGGAGAATATGGCTTAGTCATGGAGGTCACATGGGCTTGCTGGGGCATCTCTGCAGTGCACAGACCCCCCCCTCCCCCCCGCCTCACACAAAGACAGGGCTCCTGGCGGTCGCACACTGGCTGTTGAGTGTGAGTACAGGGTGTGCCCAGAGATGGAGCTAGAGTGAACGTTGGTAAGTTACTCTTCTGGGAAAAAAGGGGTGTCCTCTAACAGAGGTCTTTCCGCCACAGACCATGAAGTCCGACATAGGCACAGGGAATTAGATTCGTGTTTTAGATCAGGATCTTGGAGCAAAAAGCCTTAGGATCTCAGAATTCCCTATCCCCTCATCAGTCATTCCTCCAGTCATTCAAAAAGATGGATGTTTTGCTACGTGCCCCACATTGTACTAGAAACTAAAAAAACCCCAGCAATAAATTAGACTCAT
The DNA here is from genome assembly GCA_004024845.1 of Tonatia bakeri. NCBI lineage: Eukaryota > Metazoa > Chordata > Mammalia > Chiroptera > Phyllostomidae > Tonatia > Tonatia bakeri. Next base: position 25,362 of record PVIA01007411.1, on the reverse strand, counting down.
ATGGTTCCTCATAAAATTTCCAATCTTGTGTGAAAACTGGAATCGAACAAATGCTTATCCACATCATGACTGCCAAAATGTAAGAAGTCACAGGACTCACTTCATGAGAGAAAATCCGAATCACAGTGCCTTAAGCCAAAAAAAAATTTTGCTCAGATGATTAAAAGTTGAAGTCTTTAGGCATGTCTGGCAACGGGGGTTCCAAAGCCATCTGAGCTGGTCTCTCTTTCTCCATTTCACAGCTCTGCTTCTGCTGTGTGGGCACTGTTTCTCAGCAGCTCCTACAGATAGGGCAGCTCTAGATCTTACACCTTGACTTTAAGCCCAGTGGAAGAGAGTGAGAATCTTTATCCTAGCATTCTCAGAGAACAGTCTTATTGAATAATAAACCCACATGCATACCAATCACTTTGAGGTAGGTCTGACTAAGACATGTGGTCTGTGGGTGGGGGAAAGGTAGTTCCCCAGAAAGGCTGGAATAGGCTACTAGAAAGCTGAATATGGATACAGGGCACAAAACCCTGGTTGTCACCATGAATGAATTACTCAGGACCACAGAGAAGGCTTCTCCTTGGATGCTATGGTATCTCTGATCTGAAGGATGTGTAGAAGTTAGTTACCTTTTAGAGAAGGTGAAGAGAGTTCCAGGTTGAGGGAACAGCAGGTGAAGGATGGTCAGGGAGTGTGGTGGGAAGAACACTATATTTAAGGCAGCATTGATCAAAACGTGATAAAGGGGCAGAGGGACGGGAGAGAGGGTAGAAAATATAATGCGTATCCGGTTATATCAGGTCTCACTGATCATGGCAACGACTTTGTCCTTTTTGTTTTAATTTGGTCATATGGATCAGTGGACGGTAGACAATGGACCAATTTTTTTTTAGAAAGGAAGTTTATCTGGGTGGCTATAATATTCCACAGATAATGGTCCAATACAGTCTCAAGGGCATGCCCATTATTTAAAATGTGCTTGAGGGTATATGTCTAATATTTCCTGAGTTAAGTGGCCTCTCTGCTTGGCATTGGAAATCACTGTGCTCACCAGGTGTGTGCTATGTAATGGTACTTAGTGGGAATGGGTTCCGACAACATACTGATAAACAATGTTGTCATCATTCTCTTTGGATTTAGACTCACATTTCCTTCAAGCAACTTAAAAAAAAAATCTTTTAATGGCTGGAACTGGACCAGTTCTAAGCAATGGTTAAGCATTAACATTAAGAAAAGAAGAATAAGTGTGCAATTTCTCAGCACAGCCATAATTTCACCAAACTTGAGGCGTCAGGCTAAACCACAGGGTTAATGCTCAGCTCCATTAGTGTCTCCTTGGAGATCAAGATGTCTTAGAAGACAGAACAATCTTAGGGAACAGAAGGCAATAGACACATCAGCCAGAGAATTCTCTTCAAATTGCTGCCAAACATTCCACCTTACCACTCTCCTGATTATTAACACATCAAAAGCTGCTGTGGAGATAAGGGGATGGGTGAAGAACTGCGGACACTGTACTGAGAAAGCTAATGACTGAAAGACGTCTGTAATCCCAACAAAACTAAGAAGAAATAAATGCCTTTCTAAGGGAAATGGAAGAAACAGCAAGAAGTGTGGCACAGACCGTTTGAAAGGAGGTTAAGTCAATTGCGTGGATCCTCCTGCTAAAGTAAGATCAATGACAGTTATTTGACAATATTTTTCTAGATTTTCTTTACTGGAGCAATAGTAGAAAAAAATTAGGGGTGATGCAAAAATTAGAAGAATCTGCCATCTCTCAGCAAAAATAGACTTGTAGCCAAGTGAGGCAATGCGTGGTAACTAAACTTAGGTGGCGATTATCCTTGCAATACATACACACAACAAATCATCATGTTGTACACCTCAAAGTAATGCAATGCTATATGTCAATTATATCTCAATGAAACTGGAGTAAAAAAAAGTAGAAAGTGACAAATGAAAAATGTGTTGTTTTTGCCACACGGGTACAGCTGCTGATTCAGAAACAGGTTGTTCGGGACTGAGAAAAGAAGGGAGGAACGTAAACTCAGTGGACAAAATCCCCTCTTAGAAGTAGGAAGATGCTGCATGCAGCCCCAGGTTCCTGAAGATTAAAAGTGTCCAAAATATGAGTGGAGATCTCAGACACAGAAACGTAACCAGACACACATGAGAGCTATCCTCGTACTGATACACCCGGAGAAAAGGTAAAGACACATTTCATCCCTTAGCTTATGTCTCCACGGTGTTTCTGGCAAGGAAACCATGGGTGGCTTTAGGGTTTCAAGTTTTGTGCAGAAGTGCCCTGGTTTGGGGACAGGCACACCTAAGTGTGGTGCAGTGAGTCTCTGCTTCTTGTGGTAAGGTTCCCTTCTCCAACTGGTGAACGAAATAAAGGAACTATTCTACCATCAGGCCAGTTATTTCAAAGCTGGCTAGGAGAAGAGAGGGGAAAAAACATCAGGCTGGACTGAAAGGAAATTAGGCAGTGATGTTTTTGAATTTGGGTCAAATTCCAGAGCTTTGATACTAAACTACTTTGGGCAAGTTCAAACACATATATCATCCTGGCCTGTGTCTAGTGTCAGAAGAGATTTGTAAGCATTCTCTGGGCTAGCAGCATTGAAAAATTGCTATGAGGTTATTTTGGCCACTCTTTCCAGGATGAGTGCTTCTTTTCATATTTCTTTCTGAGATCCCAAATGCCATGCGAATGACCAGCACTGGGTCCCTTCACTGTTTGGGGTCAGACAGAGTCTGGCAGAGCAGCGATGGGCTTTGGTTTTGCAAATTGGTGATTGCACAACTTGAGGAATGGATAACAGTTCCCTTGGAGAGAATGGCTTTCTCAGCATATGGGAACCACAAGAATTAAGAAGATCTTGAAGCAAACTGGCTGGCATGAGCCAAATTCCTAGGAATAATACAGTGAATCACTGGGGACTCTCTCCTCCCCACCAGCCAGGGTACATGCCACAGCTCACAGACGCTGATTTACAGTGTTGCTAATCTTTCTCCTACCTCGTCTCGGTCTTGCTCCAAATCAGAAGAGTTGGTCTTTGGTTGCTGGGTCCCTGGAAAAAATAGTTTCCCACCATTCTTTTTGTCTTTATCTTTAGCAGAGATTGAAGGAGGCAGACAGAATGAGGTCTGTCTGCAGTCAGCATGACAGTGAGAACTGTTTACATCTGCATGAGTTGATGGGAAGGCCACTATTCACTTACCAGAATGGTTGCTCAGAAACAGCATGGGCAGATGTGGGTGAGAGGTAATGGGAGCACCATGGGAGAGGGAAGGACGAGGGCATGGTGCAGGAGGGAAGAGCTGCTGGCAGAGCTCAGCCTGTTTTGAGGTTATCAGTACAGCACAAGATTGCATTTTCTATCCTGTCCACAGTGGGGAATCTCTCTCTCTCTCCTTTCATGTCATGTTTAGCTAGTGATAAATTCTCATGAGCCTTCCCTAAGATCTTCTACCTTTCTTCTTTCTTTTTCCCACCACTGCCCAAGGCAAAGACTGGCTTCCTTAGAGGCCATTTGATGGGCAAGCTGGTCAGGATCGGGCACTCTGAGAAGACAAGAAAATCAGGGGTGAAATGGGGACCGTGGCAGCTCTGTGCCTGGTGGTCAGCACCAGCTTCCTATTCCTTTCCTTTCCCTCCACCATAACCTTGCCACTCAATATGCTCTTACATTTGAGTGATCGTTCATTAGGTAAATGGAGTAGCCCTTTTCGTCCATGGGCATACTTCCCAAGACCCCCAGTGGATGCCTGAAACTGTGGGTAGTAGCAAACCCTGTATATACTATTTTTCCCATATATAATATCTGTGATAAATTAGGCACAGTAATAGGTTAATAAAAATAACTAATAATAAAGTGGAATAATTATAACAATATACTGTAATAAAACTTATGTGCATGTGGTCTCTTTCTCCAGTGATTTTTATATTTTTTAGTTCAAATCTATTCCTGAGTCTGTGTAGCCACCCCTTACTTGCAGTAAATGGCTTAGTATCTAATTCCCTTGCTAAAGTTTTCCTGTGGGCTCACTTTTTTCTAGGTAACTTGTTGGCATCAATCGGAACACATTTTCTGTCCATGTCCTGCACCCACACATTTAATGCCTTTTTCTTTTTAACTAAGCACTTATATGCTGTGACTATAACTTTTGCAGTTTGAGGTGAAACAGCAAAAGTAGCAAAACTTTCTTTTTTCTTCTTTAGTTTCATGGATAGTTTTTTAAAAAAAAATTTTTTTTAAAATTTTATTTATTTATTTTTAGAGAGGGAAGGGAGGGGGGGAGAGAGAGAGAGAGAGAGACATCAATGTGCGGTTGCTGGGAGACATGGCCTGCAACCTAGGCATGTGCCCTGACTGGGAATCGAACCTGCAATGCCTGGTTCGCAGCCCGCGCTCAATCCACTGAGCTACACCAGCCAGGGCTAGTTTCATGGATAGTTTTGTTCTTACCATAGGTCTTAGTAAACTGAGCATACGTTTTTCTTTCTATTATATCTATAGTTTGTACCTTTTCACTTAAAGGAAGCATCACTGCTTTTGCACTTTGGGGCCATTATTCAGTAAAACCAGGTAAGCACATTGATACTGTGATAGTTGATCTGGAAACCAAGATGGCTACTAAGTGACTGGCAGGCATGGATGGATGCTGGACAAAGGGGTGACTCACGTCCTGGGCAGAACAGAGTGGGGCAGCAAGAGATCCATCGCACTACTCAGAATGGGGCACCATTTAAAACTTATGAATTGTTTATTTCTGGAATTTTCCACTTAATATTTTTGTACCATGGCTAACTGCAGCTGAAACCACAGAAAGGAAAATGGCAAATAAGGGGAGCCTACTGGATGTGTCTTTTCTTACCTTCAGACTATACAAACTTCTGTCTGCGGAGAAGTAAAAAATTACTCATGTCAACCAACTGGCTAAGGCATTTCAAAGGTGCGTATTCATGGCCTATATTTTTACATGTTAATATATCTAGTGTATCTTTATATGTTAATATATGTTGCTATATCTCTATACACATGAGATCACGTGGAGTTGGGCAGATTTGAACAGCCATCTTTGTTTTCTCTATCTTTTTTTCTTTGGAAATAGGTACCACTTCATAGCCTGCTGAGCAAAGGCATGCTGAGAAATCAGTGCTTTGACCCAAGATGCTTTGCAGAAATGGTGAGTGAGGCAGCTCTTACCTCTTTCCACAAATCTCCCTGATTTATAAAATGTAACAGTAAAGACTCCTAGAGACGGGTCCTGTGATGTCATCCCGATACACCAAAGTTGTGGGTTCTACCTCTGGTCAGGGCACAGAGAGGAATCAACCAGTGAATGCATAAATGAGTGGGACAACAAATTGGTGTTTCTCTTTTCTCTCTTTCTACCTTCCTTTCTCTCTAAAATCAATAATAATAGTAAAAATAACAACAATAATAATAATAGATTCCTCGAGACCATTGATTCCAAGCCTCTTTATTTTACAGAGAGAGAAACTGAGGACCAGAAAGGAAACCTGATTTGCACAGGGCCCCTATTTCTGGTGGACTTAGGACCAGCGTTTAGATCTCTTACTCCTTGGCTGGTGCTATTTTTAGTCAACAGCAAAACCCTGAGGATGCCTTTCCCCACTCCTCAAAATCCAGTGCTGTGGCCGGGGCAGGGGGGGGGGCGGGGGGGCAGATAGGGTGACTTTGCTTTCGGCTGTTCAGTTCTCACACTCCTCAGCTTCTACATGGGGGACTTATTTGGAGTTCCTTCTCCTGTCTCCTGGAGATTCCTGGTTCACAGTCCAAGTTAACACCAGAGAATTCCTTCCCAGGGGCATGCAGGATATGTCAGCAGTTTTCATCTCATCTGGGACAGAAGTGGCAGGACCTCAGAACTCTTGCTTTTTAGGACTCAGCTCAATCTCTACCTGACTCAGCAGAGGTTTCCTGGCTCTCCTTTCCTGGTGCGGACCAATTCTCAGATCGACATTTACCAGAAGCGGTAGGCTGCCTCTCTGTTTCTGCAATGAGAAGACCAAAAAAGCTGACGATGACCATTGAGAAAGCAAATTCACTACACATAAACACAGCAGTCCCCGCTCTATAAATAACCCTAATTAAAATGAAAACACCCGCATAGTCTCATCTCGTTTTATTTTCTCTGTTGTACATCATGGGAGGTCCTTGCAGCAGAATCTCTGGTGCTTGCCAACAATAACCAGGCTTGAGAAAGAGCAATTTCTATGCTTCTTCCACTTTTCTTGCTAACTGCAATCTGACTCTTTCTTGAGGTTTAATGCTGGTCCTTCTGGCTTTCCCCTCTTGTTTTTAAGGTGACTTTTAGAGCCCTATCCCTGACTATATTCACCTCCTAAAGTTTCAAGCAAAAGCCAGTTGATTAATGAAACCAGTTCAGCAGGGCTTAATTCATCATGCAATTCAAATAGTGCCAGGAGGGTTTCCCTTGGAGGGAGGAAAGTGGCTATTCTAGTCTCGTTTGTAAAAGGGACCAGATAACCTTAGACATAGCACAGAAATCTCTCTTAGAAGCAAGTGGGAGTGGGAGAAAAGGCTCAGCTGTCTGAGGGGCTGAGAAGACTCCTGGGGCTCGAAGGGAGGGCACTGGAGTGGCCCCGTCTCTGTGCATGAAGGGTGCGGGGATGTTGCTGCAACGGAGCAGCCTCGGAGCAAGCTCCTGCAGGCACAGAGCTTGCTGATGTCCCTCCCCTGGCCCTACCCTGTCTCCTGAAAGAGGGGCTTGAGGTTTGCACATCCTGCCTTAAAGCCTGGAGGGATGCTGGGAGGTCACACTGCCTAGCTCTAGGGCTCAGGGAAAGGGCCTGGGGCTGGAGGAATCGTGAAATCACCCAACTTAGAATGAGAGTTTATAAAAATTTAAACTTAGAAATAATAGTCATTCAATCCCTAATTTTGTAAACAAGAGAAACAGATTGAGGAGGTTTACTTGCTCGGGTTTATGCAGATAATCCATGGCAGAGCCGGGGCCACTCAAACACGATCTGACTCTAGGTGGTCTCTTTAAAGTCACACTCTGCATTCGTGCATCTCGTGCCAGCTCCAGATCTCCAAACACTCCCACGCTGTTCGGCCGCAGCTATTTATTGAGTGTAAATATTTAGTGCCCCTCAGTGCTTCCAAGCATCCCGTGAATGACTGTCGTTTTTCCAATGACATTGAACTCGTCTATTTCGAACTCGGCCTCTCCCACTGGTTGTAGAGATCGAAACCACGTCACATTCATGTTCATATTGCTGGCACCCTACGTTTGCTGAAGACTACTGTTATTTTTCAGATGAAATTCTGTTCCAGATGCCTAAGAAGATATAAAATATAAAGTATATCCCCTCTATTCCAGCAGCTTACAGACTGATGGGAGGTATAACATCTTCAAAAATCACACATTGAATAAAATTCAAAAATTTTAACATAATATTCGAAGTGATCCTTCTCTTGGTCCTGTTATTGTCTTACTTGCCCTATTCACCTGCATGTGTTGCAACTATATGGACAGTTTTTTTTTTATTTTTGAAAAATTTTTTAAAGATTTTATTTATTTATTTTTAGAGAGGGAAAAAGAGAGAGAGAGAGAGAAACATCAATGTGCAGTTGCTGGGGGCCGTGGCCTGCAATCCAGACATGTGCCCTCACTGGGAATCGAACCTGCGATGCTTTGGGTTTGCAGCCTGTGCTCAATCCACTGAGCCACGCCAGCCAGGGCTTATAGTTTTAAGTACCTTGAAAAGTCCCTGCATCCCCAACTTCCGTCACTTTCCATATGGAGTGACCTCCTTCCTCGGACTCTGTGCTGAAATCCAGCCTATTCTTTAGACAAGATCTATGTCAAGCGCTACTTTTTTGGGGTAACTTTCATCCAGGGGTGCCTTGGAGAGTCCTTCAGCATACTCATTTCCCCTTTCTCATGACTCTTATCACATGGCCTTTCATATCACAGCAGCTGACTGTGTAGTGTGAGTTATACAAATAGTTCCTTCTTCAACCTGCGTGTTCCTCATATCTCAGCAGTTTCTAGTTCAGTGATTATCAGTGTCTAGCACAGAGAGTGTAAATGCCATGCTCAGCTCACCTTGTGGAATGGATAAATAAGTCGACCTTAGTAGACTGGAATTACTGTAGATGGGGGATTGTATTTTGCCCTTGCCTCCCCACCACATCTAGGTCTTTCCTCCAATAGTATTGGCTTAATCTATGTTTGTTGATTGAAAGAGTAACTAGGAATCACAAACAAGCCTGTCAGAATAAAGAAGTAGAGGCTGTTTCCTGCAGGTACTTGCGTAGGAAGTAGAGTGAAGCAGTAGGGACACTGAACTCCCTTGAGAAGGTGCGGGAAGAGTGCAAGGAAAGAGGAAATCAGAAAATGATCAATAAGCAATATTCTAAAAAGGGGTCCAGAAAAGTCAATGGCATAGGTCTTGCCTACATGTTAGGCCTTTAGAGGATGGAAAAGTGAGTGGAAAGTTATTGGTTTGGAGGTCAGAAGATCTTTGGCAAGTTGTTTCATTCACTTCTAGCTTCCATTTTCCCCCCTCCAGAGCAGTCATTTGTTTCAGAGCCACTGGGTGAATCAAATGAATGAAAATACATATTTAAGCAGTTACTCTTTTGACATTTGATGCAGTTTCTGACATTTCTGTTCTATGACTTCTCCTCCACTGAACTGATATTTCTTGATTGTTCTTGCTCTCTGCTCACAGGGATTTTATTTACTTGTGAAAGGAATATCTGCAGATCAATGTACTGACTGTTGAGGTTCCTTCTAGAAATCTTAAGTAAAGAATCATGCATTTAGCTATAAAGTTGCTCTGGACAACATTGTTTATGACAACTGAGAACCAAGTACAATCTAAATATCTAGGTATAGAGGACTAAATAAAATATAAAACACCTATGTAATAAAACATCATTCAATACAAATTTCAGTCAATCTGTAAAATAAAAACGACAATCATATTTTTGGTATCCATTTGCTTTTATTTAATGGTTTAAAGAATTGCTGACCTTTTTTTTTGTTTATTGGCTCCATGCCATATTACACACACATACATATACATTTAACACACACACATATATATTACACACACATTACACACGTATAAATCACATATATTTTATTTTCAATATTTATACTTAACAATTATTTACATATTTTCTGTGTTTGTTTTTAGTGTGCAAATGTCTTCTAAAATGTGGAAGGGAAGTATAGGTGGACACAGCTTTCATTGCCCAATCAAGACCTCTTTGAGAGTGAAAACTGGTGCTAGGGACAATGTAACAGGAAAACAAGCGTGCACTCTGATTGCCAGGCCAACATTAGGAGCATATGGCTACTCTCACACAACTAAGGCTTCCAGCGTTCTCATTCTGTGTTCCTTATTCTTGTTCATTTATTTTGTAATGATTTTAAATGGACAGAAAAGCTGCAAATGTAACAGAGAGTTTCCCTATACCTCTCACCCAGTTTCTCCTAATGCTCACCATCTTGGTACAGTTGTCAAAAAATAAGAAAACAGCATCAATGTATTACTGTTAACTAAGCTCCCAACTTTGTCAGTTTTTACAATAATAACCCTTTCTCCTCCAGGATCCAATCCAGGAAACCATATTGCATTTAGTCATTATGTCTCCTTAGCTGCCTATGATTTGTGATAGGTCTTTTTTCTTGTTTTTCTTATGATCATTATTTTTTTGAAGAAGTAGGAACTCTCATTTATTGCTGGTGAGAATCCAAAATGGTACAGCTATTTTGGAAGACAGCTGGACAGTTTCTTACAAGACTAATACACAACTACTATATAATCATTATAGTTCTGAGTCGTACTGACTGGGTAATTTTTTTTCTCCTGTTTTTCTCATGATTAGACTGGGGTTATGGGCTTTTGGGAGGAAGATCATAAAGGTGAAAGTCCTCCCTTTTTAAATTATATTAGGGGGTACATGTTGTCAAACGTCTTATCACCAGTGAAGTTAACCTGGATCAGTTGATTAAGGCAGTGGTTTTTGGGTTTTCCATTGTAAAATGATCTTATTTTTTAAATTGGAATTTCAGTCCCAGTAATAAAATATTCAATATTGTTTGGGCTGATGTTTCTCATAGATTTTCTTTGATTTGCAAAATGTCAGGTCTATAGTCCCAGAGTGAAGACCAAGTCTAAATATTGCTGTAGGAACCAAACTCCTTCCCTGAATTTATAACCAATTGCTCCTTCAGTGTAATCTATCCTCCAAAAGGTGGTGCTATCAAAGTAGTAGAAAGAACTGGCTGCAGCGTGGCTGGTCCCAGAAATATGGGCACATCCAGGCCAAGAGTTCCATGATGCCACAATCCAAATATAATACAGGCTTAATTTTCTTAAACAATACCCTTTCACAGTTCTTAGAGTCACTCCAAGTAGAGGTTAGGGGAGGATGAGAACATTTGTCCTGGGTGCAGGCGATAAAAAGATGCATTTTCTAGAAAGACTTTAAAATAATAATGAAACTCACTGTAAGTCCATCTTCCTTTTTATAATCACCAGTAATGGCCACACTGGCAATTCTAAATAACATGTGGTCAAATATTCTTCTGCACCAGGGTACAGGTCTCACACCACCCTCATCTATGGCAAGTCACTGACCATTCTTGGCTAAGATGTTGGATGAATGCTCCAGCTGTCTTAAGATATCTTAAAGGCTGTATTGGCATAATGGTTAAATGCTCCAGCTGTAGTCTAGCTTCCATCATTTCCAAGTTTTGTAATTTCAATAAGTTACTTATCCTAAATATCTCCTCATTAGTAAAGTGAGACTAATTTAATATGTGATATAATTAATGTAAAATGTTTAATACATGTGGTAGAACTCAATATTTAAAGAAAGGGTCCTAGTTCAACCATGTGCTCCTGGCAACTATAGTAGAATATGTCAACTTTGAGAATAAAAAATGTCAGTCTATTACTTTCTGGACTTCAAAATGTCTTTGGCTTTCAAAAACGCATACCATATTCCCAGAAAGTAACAGAATTCTGGGCAGAATTGGTCAGGAGGGTTGGTTTTCTGGGTCTTCTGGTTCAGTTTTAATATGTCTGTCTTCCTAAAAAGATTAAATTCATTGAAGATCTTTCAGAAACACTAAGACATATGAACAGTGACAGCATAAGGAGTCATGAGTTAGGAGATAACCACCTAAGAGAGACCTCTACTTAGGGTGCATGGGGAAGCCAAGCCTGAGGTCAGAGAGAGTTCTTTGAGGGCTTCGGGGGAGGGGAGGACAGGGTCCATATACAAGCCCCACTCAGGCTATTTTAGTTTCATCATCATTACTATTTGTGATTCTGAGCGCGTTCCATGGGCTGAGACACCAAAATCTTGGAGCACACATATTTATTTATTTATTTATTTATTTATTTATTTAATTTTTGGGGGGTTGAAACTTCTCATTATTTATTTACTTATTTATCATTTTTTCAGTTTTATTTTTATTGTTTATGCTGTTACAGTTGCTCCTGCTTTTTCTCCCTTTCTCCACTTCCACCCAGCCTCCCCTACCCCAAGCTATCCCATATTGTTGTTGGTGTCCATGGGTTGTGCATAAATGTTCTTTGGTTGATCTCTTCACTGTCTTTCACCCTGTTCTGCTCCTCCTTTCCAGCAACAGTCAGTCTGTGTTTTGTGTCTAAGCTTCTGTTATTATTTACTTTGTTGGTTTATTGTGTTCATTAGATTCCACGTGTACGTGAGATCACATGGTACTTTTCTCTGAGGATAAGTAACAACATAAATTCACGCTATTGCAAAATGTGAGAGTTTCTACTGCATAATATTCCATTGTATAAATGTACCATAGCTTTTTTATCCACTTATCTACTGATGGGCGCTTAGGCTGTGTCCAGATCTTGGCTATTATAAATAGCACTGCTATAAACATAGAGGTGTATATATATTTTTTGTATTGGTGTTTCAGGATCCTATATTCCTAGGAGTGGAATCACTGACAAAAGGGAGTTCCTTTTTTAATTTTTTAAGGGTACTCCATATTGTTTTCCACAGTGGCTGCACCAGTCTGCATTCCCACCAATAGGGTACTAGGGTTTCCTTTTCTTCTCAACCTCATCAGCATTTGTTGTTTGTTGATTTATTGATGGTAGCCATTCTGACAGGTGTGAGATGATATCTCATTGAGATTTTAATTTGCATTACTCTGATGATTAATGATGATGAACATTTTTTCCTAAGTCTAGAGACACTCTGTGTATCCTCTTTGGAAAAGTGTCTATTCAGGTCTTTTGCCCATTTCTTAATAGGGTTGTTTGTCTTCTAGCATTGAATTGTGTTAGTTCCTTGTATATTTTGGAGATTAAATCCTTGTCAGATGTATCATTGGTGAAAATGTTCTCCCGTACAGTGCTTTCCCTACTTGTCTTGATGATGGCTTCTTTAGCTGTACAGAAGCTTTTAAATTTGATGTAGTCCCATTTGTTTATTTTCTGCTTTGTTTCCAGTGCCTTAGGAGATATACCATAAAAACACATTGAATATCTGAGATCATAAATCTACTTTTAGAATGGACCAAAGGATGTATGTATCAGGTTGACAGCCAAGAGCGTTTCTAAGGCTAACCAAGTTCAGAAGCTAGTAGTAAACAGACTGAAAACAGTTAACAAAAATTGTCTTGTGGAACAAACGGCACAAACACTTACATCTTGTCATCCTCATCCTGCAGTGAACTAGAAATTCATGGATCCAGGGTCAAACATCATAAAGGTTCAGAATGAAAAATCTCACACTGGTCCCTTGCCTCTCCATCCCTCAGTGCTGTTACTAGGAACCATATCTCCAAGAAACATCTTGCACTCTGTCTGAGCTGTTAAAGCCTGACTCCTCTAAGGTGGAAAAATTCTTCAATCATCTGTAATACTCTTGGGATGAACAAGTCTTTCCAGAGACTAGCAGATTTTGGAGTCTGTAGTGAATTTCCCGTGGCTTTCTCATCCCTTGTGAGGACCTTTCCTTCACAGGGACATACCACTCTGGAATTAATACTCCAAAGCATGACTTGGAGACCTGCCATGCTACGTATCTGCAGAATTTTCACCACATAAGCTGGAGGAATTCTCAAGTGAAAAGATATATTGGTTTTCCCTGAGTAAATTTTTGGGTCAGTGACTATAGGTCTCCGTAGAGATTGTATTTAACCCATTATATTTTGTTCTGATTTTGATTATGCCACATTGAGTCTATAAGATTAGGACACCTTACCTGGTACCCTCCATAAAAATAAAAACTTGTTGAAAAAATAAGTCAACATATGTGGTATCAACTATTTTGGGTCTCAACTGAATTCACAGTCATATACCTTTTGGTCACCTAGTTTTGTGACTTTGGTAAATTTGTCAGGCACACTGAAAGGAAAGGTCTTTCAATTCCAGTTTAAAGTAAATGAATAGGAGAAAAGGAGGTAAAAAATTACATCTAAATTCTCCCTGTAAATGATTAAGAATATACTGTTGTTTATCTACTTTTGCTGTCACATGGATTGCTACCCTCATTTTTTGGCCATCAGGCTTCTTGGTAAATCAACTGGAAATGTCCAGCAAACAAATAATCCCAATTTTTTTGGTTACATGGCCTGTTCTGTTATCTTGTTGGAGGTACATAGTGAGTACAGGATCGGAGGATAGGGAGAGAATCGACACAAAACAAACAATAAGAAAAAATAAATTCTCAATGATAGGTGAGGAAATAAAGAAAATAAATTTCCATACGTAAGTAGAGGGGAGAGCCTAGGAGGAATTCTGTACATGTCTCTGTCCTGGAATCTGAAGTTTCCCTCATCATCACTGATAAATGGAATGTCCTCTCCAGCCTGTGACAGGTCCCTCCTGGGTGCCTGTTTACCTGATGTTGGTGAACGAGTTAGAGCCTTGCTATTTCCTGGGCAACGCGCAATTGTGGGGCTTAGTATCCACAGACTGAGACCCCAAACTTTTCGGGGAGCTCAGCCTCTGGGTATGTGCTCCCTAACTGAGAGACCACTCCACAGAGCCAGACCATTAGCTAATACGCAGTGAGCTCTTGTTATAAACTACAGAAAAAGGACCAGAAGTGAGAAAAGTTGCATTTATCAGCAAGCTCAGTTCCTCGTTGTCTTCTGAGGTGAAGGTACTCAAAATTCACCAGGTGAGAATCAGATGGATTTTTCACGAAAGGATCCCAGGTAGTGTGGGTGCTTGTCAGAGCCCATGGGAGAGACCACCTAGTCTCTCCCAAACAAATACATCTGTTGGACTTTTGTTTTTCCTTGATGAATAACTTTCCCAAGAGACTTTAAGAATAATGTGTTAGGGCAGGTGCATCTCCTTTCCTCTAAAGGAACATTCATGGGCAGCTAACATTAGAGGTGAGAAGGCGGGAGGTGATTGTAGTGGTCAGGTGGATGGTAGCTGTCGGATGGTTGGGCTTTGGAGTTCAACAGTGTGTGTTTGAGCCCTGTCTCATCCTTAAAACATGTCTGATCTTGGACAAATTATTAATTTCAATGTCTTGTTTTTCTCACCCATAAATCGGATGTGTGAAATTAGCACCCGAATCAAATGGTTGTTGTACAGATTAAGTGAAACAATGCATGCCATGCTCACAATGTATTAGCTTTCATTATCATAAATGCTATGCCAAGTCAGAGCTACTCTTGCCTCATTTTTTCCAAATACTTCATCTGAGGTGTAGGATTGACATTTGTAACTAGGATCTGCAACTTCTCACTCAGTGGAGAATTCTGGCATCAGGCTATACTTCTGGTCCTCAGGCTGGTTAAAGACTTCATGTAGACCCCATTGAGGGACCTCACACTGGTTTTTGAGGCACATTTCATTGTGTGGTTTTGTTGCTGCTGGTTAGTGATGAAAATAGGACCTATCTGCAATTTAGATAAGTAACTTAGCCAAACACTGGGGCTTAAAAAATTAGCTGAGAGTTCCATACGAGTCAACAGTGAGATGTGAAATCCAAAATGTCAACATAAGCTCAGGTTGTGATAATGGACATGTGGGAACTAGAGCAGGAAAAGTTGCCTCTGCTGTGTTCCGTGCTGGTCAGACCTCCTCTGGATTATATTGCTAATTTCTGAGCATCGAACTTTAAAAGAAATATTGACAAATCTGAACAAGTTCAGAACTTTGGAACCAGTTTAGCAAAGGGTCTTGGGACTATGTAACTCATTAGGGATAGCTGAAGGAAATGGACAGACAAAACCAAGTGGGAACACTGTCTTGTGTTCAAATATTTACAAGGGAGAAAAATTAAGCATTTTTTTTTCCTAAGAAGAGAACTTAAATGGTTATAGTAGTTCAGTTGGGGAAGAAGTTTAACATTTGGCTTAATGCAAAGAAAGTAAAGTCCTTGAGGGTAGGGACTTTTTTGGTTTGTTTACTGCTTTCTCTAGCGTTTGAAGTAGGCTTGGGCACCCAGTTGTCACTTAATAAATATTTATTGAATAAATGAATAATGGTTTTTCAAACAGTCAGAGCTGCCTCAAAATGGACTGGTCTTCTTTGTCCTTGGAATTATCCAGATATGATCTTTGGTGAGATGTGATAGAAGACATCAAACATGAAATGTGGGTTGGGCTAGGTGACCTTCAAGGTCTATACCAACCTTGAAACAGAATTATTCTATAAACCATTGGAAGGACTAGCACCCATTGAACAAACACAAAGTTTAGGGCTCTTTCAAAGCAGTCTCTCAACAATTCATTTGTCCCCCAGCACCCCATCCCCACTCTGAGTTTTGATTATAACAGACTCAGGGCTGGCAGGGGGGTTCATTCGTTAACTAAATGATGGGATGGCTTCTCTGATCTGACAAAGACACAGCTTTCAGCTCTGATTTCCATCATCTTCTCCGAAGGGCGTCCCTGAATGGAGTCTGGCAGTCATCAAGAACGGGCAAGGATACACTGTTCACTCAGAAGCCAGGGTTGGTGAGTCCCTCCTTCCTCTGCCCATCACCTCTCACCCCTACAGCCAGTAAAATGCCTGCAGTGCTCTGCAAAGCTGCTTGGCCCACTTCTGTCTACACACCCCACCCCCGCACTTTTTTTATCAGAGCCGGAACCAAATTCCCTGAGCCCCTAACTGGTGTATAGACTTCGAGTATAAACACAATCCCTGGCATTAATCATGGGTAATAGAAACCAGAGATGAAATGTCACGTCGCTGGCGATCCTGTTGCTGAGTCAATGCAACCTTAAAAAAAAACACACTGAGAAACACAGGCGCAGGCTGGGAACAGAGCATGAAAGAAATTCCAAAGCATATTTTGCTTTCCCCGCTTGCTTTTCTTTTTTAATTGCACAGGAATTCAGTAACCAGAAAAACATAAAGAATTAAAAATAGAATCAGGACTTCTAAGGATCTGTAATAGAGTAGTATGTGGGGAAAAGCTTTTATTATTTAGATACCATTCTTGTAGCAAGAGATTTAACTATTTCAACATGGAAAGTACACACTGTCCCTCTGGTGACTACCTCCTCACATCACCCATGGTTCTCAGCAACCCTGTTGTAGGGCAGAGATGGTGGTGGGCAGACAGCTAGTCTTCAAGTCAGAAGATCTGAATTAAAATGTTCTTTTTTTCCTTAATATTATTGTAACTGAGGTCAATCATTTTCCTTGCTCCTCAGTATTAGTTAACTCATCTGAAAAACAAGAATACAAATATCCATCACACAGGATTTTAGAGATGATTTTAACATCATCTATCCCATCCAAACTCTGAAATAAAGCAGGCACTTGACAAAGGTTACTTGAGTCGAGATCTGGACTTGGCTGGGAAACAGCTCAGAAGCACGAAGCCCGACACTACCCAAGAACACAATAGCCATTGTTTGCCCAAACCCCTTCTCCTCCTCCTCCCCTTCCTCCTGGTCCTCTTCCTCCTCCTCCTCCCACACACGTGATGGAGTATCATAATTACAGCCGACCACATAAATGGTTCTCATCACCTTGGTCTGTATAACTGGAGTCAAGGTACTTGAAAGTAATACAGAGACTAATAGAAAATATTCAGTAAATGCCCAGGTCATGGCATTCCTTTCTTGGGTTAAAAGTGGCTATTTCTTTTACTTTCAACAATATTTTGGTTTCAAGCTTCTGAATCAAATACAGGTGTTTGTACACTATTTACATTTTCAATTTCCTCTTTTAGGTCTTTTGTGAAAGTTTATTTGGTGTTCTTGTCGTACTTCAGTAAGTGTAGCTCCTTATGTATAGTTTGAAGTGAACTGCGTAAGCTGGTATTTTGATATAGTGGAAACAACACAAGACCAGAGCAACAGTATTTCATGTATGGATCCAAGTCTGCCATTAACTTGCTCTTGACTTTGAGTGAGTCACTCAAATTTTCTAGGTCCCAGTGTTTCTCATTCTGTCTGTCTCTATGTCTATCTATGTATATATACACATATCTATTCATTTATGTTCATAAACTAAAAAATTGCACACATAATACAACCCAACCCTTTTCAGCTTTAAGTGTCTGTGGTGTTATGCCAAATTTTATTTTATTTTGAAAAGAATTTATTTATTTATTTATTTTAGAGAAAGGGAAAGAGAGGGTGAAAGAGAGGGAGAGAAACGTTGATTAGCTGCCTCTTCCATGCCCCCATATGGGGACCGAATCTGAAATCCAGGCCATGTACCCTGACTGGGAATAGAACTGGCGACCTTTCAGTTTGTGGGATGACACCCAATCCACTCAGTCACACCAGTCAGGGCATAATGTTGAATTTTATGCTCATTTTGTGAATATTCTGAGTTAAGTAGTAGAGTCTTGGGATATATTTAATTAATTTGATAGCCTTCTATTTAGTAAAATGCACCAACATTCACACTTAAAAAATGATAACTGCAATTTCACTCATAGGATTCTTCCTTAATAAAATAAACCTAAATTTGATAATAAAACAAAAACAAAATATTTTACCCAAAGGTGTTATATTACTATGAAAATAGTGAAAATTACCGTTTACCTAAAATAACAAACTAAGTCAGTGTTTCAATGATTCACGGAGTGTCTCAATGTTGTTATTTTTATGGCTATAAAGATTATGTTTTTGAGGAGCATGTACTTAGGTGAAAAATGTATTTGATGTCATAAGAAAAAAAACACAGGTGAAAAGAATACATAAAATTAGCAGTGTTGTTAAAAGTATGTTATGTAATGGGATAAAAGCTGGAGGAAAATGCAATAAAATTCATAGTAAGTGTTTTTGAATGGCTAGAACTATAGGTGATTAATAGTAAAACAAGACAAAATATATCTTTATTAACTTATATCCTTATATCCTTATAACTTATATCCAAATATCCTTATTAACTTAAAACAACATAAATGATAAATACTTTTCCAAGAGACAAATAGCATCGATTATACAGATGGTCACTCCATGAGAAATCTACCTTCCCGGGGACTGGAAGTGTGCATCTGTTAGGCACTTAATGCAGACATTTGATTGCTTGGGCTTCCAGTCCGATTGCCTGGAATCTGTCTGATTGGTTAGTGACTGACTATTTCTGTTGCTTTTTATTCAAAGTGATAAAGTTTTTATCCACTTGTACCTGTTCTTGAGGAAACATCTGACCAGAGGAGCTGTCGTTGAGACCTGCATCACCAAGGCTGACCAAAATGAGAGGCAAAGGGAAGCAGAGCTGGGTCCTTTGGTTCCTTTGCGGGGCAGGGAGGGGGTCACTATCACGCTTTATTCTGGTGACTCCATGATTATTTCTTTTTTTAAAACAAGTTTTTTTTTTTTTTAATTTTTAGAGAAAGGGGAAGGGAAGGAGAGAGGGAAACATTAACATGTGATTATCTCTCATGCGCCCCCTACTGGGGGCCTGGACCACAACCCAGCCATGTGCTCTGACTGGGAGTCGAACCGTTGACCCTTTGGTTCGCAGGCTGGCACTCAGTCCACTGAACCATACCATCCAGGGATTATTCCTTTACTGATTGAGCTTGTACCTAAATATATTATTCTATTCCTTTTAACCATTCTTATTTTTTTTTTACTTCATAACTCACTTTTAGCTTATTTTTACAGTATATAATTTATTGGTTTTTGTTTTATTTACGGAATTACGCAACTGTCATCTTAATCAATTTCAAAGCATTTTTAAAATCCCTCTCCCCAAATAAGTCTATACCCCTTAGCAGTCACTTCTCTTTTCCCTCCGTACCCCACTTCCCTTAGGCTAGGGACTCAACTTCTTTCTGTCCCTATAAATAAATTAGCTTATCCTGGGCATTTCATGTAGATGGAATGATACTCAATTTTCCGTGACTGGCTTCTTTCACTTAGCATGTTTTCAAGGTTCATCCATGCTGCAGCATGTAACACTACTTTGCTTTTTATGCCTGTGTAACATTCTACTGTGTGGCTATACCACAGTACATGTATGCATTCATCAGTTTATAAATATTTGGATTGTTCCTACATTTTGGTTATTATGACTGACACTGCTACAGATATCCTTGTACAAGGATTCTATTTTTGTGGACACATAGGTTTTCATTTCTCTTGGGATTGCTGGGTCATTTGGTAACAATATTCAAACTTCTGAGGACATATCAGACTTTTTCAAAGTAGTTGTACCATTTACATTATCATCAGCAATGTATAAAACTCTCAACATATCTATAGCCTCACCGACACTTGTATTGTCTGTAGCTTTGATTCTGAGCATCCCAGTGAAATACTATCTAATTGTGGTTTTGATTTGAATTCCCCTGATGGTTCCTGAAACTACTATTATACTGCTAAAAAATAAACTGAGGTTATTAAGATTTTCAAGACTTTTTTGAGCAACCATAGATTAAAATCAAGCAGCGCCAAACCAAAAATCATTAGGAATGCCCCACTGATAGGAGCTAGGAGGAAGGCTCCATGGAGCAGATGCAGAGGCAAAGCAAGAAAGTGATTTGATTGGCAATAGCTTAAGTGATTGCCTTATTTGGGAAAGACTCGGTGGCTTTTTGTGATTGGTTGTTCTTAAATTTTGTTTTCTTGGATATGAGTGTGTTTATAGAAATTGGCTCTGGCTTAGGTTTTGGTTCAGGCAACCAGGGCATTAGAGCCACCTCAGTCTACTGATATCCTTGTTTAATTACTTTAGTAATACCTGTACAATCATTTGTCCTGATTAA
Source organism: Tonatia bakeri (assembly GCA_004024845.1). Lineage (NCBI taxonomy): Eukaryota > Metazoa > Chordata > Mammalia > Chiroptera > Phyllostomidae > Tonatia > Tonatia bakeri. The sequence continues at coordinate 5,152 of PVIA01007411.1, read as the reverse complement.
AGTAAAGAATTGTGGAATATTGCCAACATATTGGACATCGCTAAAGGTCAGTTTGGGTGAGCAAGGGGCAATCAAGGATGTGTTAAGAGTTTTGCTTTATCCTGTGGAGGAAAATCTGATTAGCTGGGCCCTTGCCTATACTCAATGCCAGCAGTTTCCCCTGAGGAAGATTTGAGTGTAAGGTATTCCCTTTAGACTGGAGCCTTTCCCTGCCAGCTGGCTGATGTCCATCAGTGATCAGCACATTAGCGGAGTGTGCCTGGTCCAACACCTCTGCACTTGCCCCAATGGTTTGTTTGTCTAGTGGCTCTTCCCCAGCCTGAGAGGGGGAATCGCATCTCCCTTGAACATGCATCCATCTTTCAGTTCCCAAGATGACAGCTGCTGCTCTGACCTTGGCAGGCTGTCTCACGCAGCCTCTTCATATATCAAACGAGTTGTGTTAAAACCTCATTTGAGAACAAAAAGAGAGCAACGCTTGAAACCCATCATTTTAAAGTAACCAACACATCAGTGAAGACAAATGATAGGATGATAGTTTCAGAGATCGTGTGACCTCATCACAGGTTGCTTAAGTACTTCTCAAAAAAACACACAGGTGAAAAGAATACATACAATTGGCAATGTTGTTAAAAATATGTTATGTAATGGGGTAAAAACTGGAGCAAAATGCAATAAAATTCACAGGGAGTGTTTTTGGATGGCTAGAACTATAGGTGATGAATAGTAAAACAAGACAAAACATATCTTTATTCTCCAAATATTCTTATTAACTTAAAACAACATAAATGATAAATACTTTTCCAAGAGATGAGTGCACATTGTAATTACTTGTGCAGGCTTTTTTGTTGTTGTTGTTTTTGAAGCATTCATTCCTATATTCCAATGTTTGTTGGTCTAATTCTGGGCAAAGCCTAAACAATTTGGGTTTTTTGTTTCTTTGCTTTTTAATAATCTCCATCATTATCCAGGTTCCTGGAACGAGAAACACAGAGTATCAAAACCAGTGAATAATCCAAAATTTATGTATTTCGGAAAAACATACTATTTTTCCTATACTAGGGTTACTTCTCACGTTGTGCTGTGGGTGTTAGGACACCAGTGGAATGATCTTATATGTATATGCTGGCACAGAGACAGCAAAGAATAAGTTCCCTATTGCATGCCTGTGGGATAAAAATGCAAACTTCTTGTATTTATATCCAAAGCTTTCCATAGTCTACTCCATGCCTGTTTTTTCAACCTCATCTTTTTCTATTTCTACCACTTGATGATCTACACCCCAGCCATATTATGATATCTAACCTTTCTTTGAATGTGTGTTTTATTTCTTTATGGCTTTGCAGATACTGTTGCTCTTGCCTGGAAAGTTTCTTTTGCAAGCTCATCTTTCTGGTGGTTCCATGTTAATTCTTTAAGATTCAGCTCAACAGCCTTCCTTGTGACCTATCTGCACAACTTACTCCAAAGTTGACCCCCCTCTCCATTGTGCTATATGCATGCCTATTATTAATTTATTAATATATTATTGATTATTAAAAATAAATTATTAATGTATTCTTTCCACATTTGTTGAGCCCTTATTCTATGCTGGATATATTTTTTTAAGATTTTATTCATTTATTTTTAGAGAGGGAAGGGAGGAAGAAAGAGAGAGAGAGAGAAACATCAATGTGCGGTTGCTCGGGACTGTGGCCTGCAACCCAGGCATGTGCCCTGACTGGGAATCGAACCTGTGATGCTTTGATTCGCAGCCCGCGCTCGATCCACTGAGCTACGCCAGCCAGGGCATATGCTGGATATTTTTCTAGGCACCAAAACAATTGTAACATGGCCCATTTCCCTCTTAGCTTTCCTGGTATACTAGAAGGGAAAGAAAAGTACACAGAAAATTGGCAATGTGGAGTAAGTAAAGGGTTGGTTAGGGACATTTTTGGGGATGCTTTTGGAGCAGGTGGGAGGGACACCAAACCCTCAGGGAAGAAGATATCACTGATGGCTTTTCAGTAAACTGACATCTGGGCTGAACCTTGAAGGATGAATAAGAACAAACTGGGAAAAGAGGGCAGGAGAGTGGCTGCCTGCAAAGGGAGAAACAGCAGGCACATCTGGACGGCAAGAGCCAGGAGGGTGCATTTGCGAGGCTGCAAGTCATCCAGATGGTTGGAGAACACAGTGCGACAGCCACGCTGGGGGAAGAAAGGAGGGCTGGAGCGGCTGAGGGTAAGAGTGGGGAAAGTCAAAGCTGCAGAGGGAGATGAAGAGTCATTCCAAAATAATTATTTGTTTACATCTCTTATCCTGTCCTTTCTTTAAGAAAGGGGGTCTTGTCATATTCAGTTTACATTTCAGTGATTAGTGTAATATAAATTTATGGAGGGCATTTCATAAATGTTTATTGAATAAATGAATAAGTGAATGAATGGCAGATGAGGTACGTGGGGCTGGGATGATTACTGTGAACAGCTCACATGGAAGAAACGCGCATTTTTTCACAAACCATTTGGTTGACTTTGAGAAAGGATGCTGATATCATTCTTTTTACTCCCCATTTCATCTATTTTATTACCATATATTTCCTAAAGAGAAGGTCTGGCCAATATCAGAACAAAGCAGACTCCTCTGTTTTTAATTACCTTTTCCAGGGCGGCACTAGCCATGCCAGTGCCGCCTGGGTCTAACTAGGGCAGCAAAGAGAAACGTTTTGTCTGTTTTCCTTGAAAGTGCTGAATGGATTGCATGAAGCTTCTATTGATAAGCGTTGAATTTAGGTTTTATCTTTTAATAGGGCTGATAAGATTCTAATGCCTCAGCCCTCTCTGCTATCTGCATGCTGCTGGTGGGAACAGTCGCCAGAGTAATGTTCTGGGCGGTGGGGGGGCCCTAGGTTAACCTCAGAGAAACACAAATATGAGTGGGTGGAGCGGTTGCTGTCCATGAGAATCTCTCTCCCTCTCTTTCACAGCCTGGCCCACACGATCGGGCCTTTTGCCAGTAAGCAAAGCATTGGATTATTTTTTCCATTGGTCATAGGAAGTTTTCTTTCTTTCTTTTTATTCTTTTTGTGAATGGAGGGAAAAAAACCTTTCATTTTAAAGGAAAACAATAGGAATTTCATTTTAGTGAAATGAAAGACTGTTCAGCTTCCCAGATCACCCTGGGGGAAGATGCAAAGCCCGAGGCCACAAGGGCCTTTGGAATCTCGCAGACGTGAGTGTAAATCCCGTTCGACTCCAGAGCAGCTGTGCAGCCTTTTTGAGACTCAGTTTTCCTGACTGTAATAAGGGGAAAATTTTAGGTAGATAAAATGAAAGGAATGCAAGTGAAATACTTAGAAGACGCAACTATTTGTTAGTTTCCTTCTTTTGCTCTTGAACTAAGACAAAGGATCACACTCACTTCCCACCAGTCTTCCGTATATTTGGGAACAAAGTCATAAATACCAAGTTCGGAAGCCCAAGGGAAAGCTTTGCACGTACAATGTCCTCTCCCACCAGCTGATCTCATCACTTCAACTCACCAAATATTTATTAACTGTATGCTTACGCTTCAAACTGCCAGAGACTGTGGAGTTTACAGTTGGATGAAAGATGGTTACTGATTTCTGTCCTTAAAAATCTTGTTTTGTACTACAGAGACCAAACTTTATATGTAGGACAGGCTAATAGCACAAGGCAAAATATGTACATGTGTGTATGTGAGATTATGCACATAAATAGTTTGGCGGGGTGAGAAATCAGCAGAAACATGAAAGGAACTACTTAATTTTTTTTTTGCCTGAGGTAGGAAAGGCTATATAAGGAGTAAAAATGTCATCCATAAACTGTTCTTTCTCATGGGCCATGGTTTGGCCAAAGACAGAAGCTTTGGATTTCACAAATAGCTGGTTAATTTCCCTCTTAATTCCGCGCACTCTGTCTTTAAACGTTGGAGCCTCTGTGTCTCCAGGCACCTATTTCTCCGGCTGTAATTTCCTCCTCTGGCGATAGAAATCTGACTCATTCTTTCAGTCCCAGATGAAAGCCTCTCTATTAAGCCTTCTCTCCTTTTATACATCTATCACCTAACGTAAACGTGAGACATATGTTAGGGGTGAATGAAATCAGCCTTATAAATGGTTTTGAAAGTTACTTTCTGCCAAAAAGATTCTACTGACCGCCAGTCTGGTCTGACACCTCTAATAACTTGTCAATACCTGCCTCTCAGCTGTTCTTACCTTTATCTTCACCTACATCCCCCCTTACCAAGGTCGGAGAGCAAAAGCTTCCACAAAAGCACGAAGTCCCCTCCGCTATTAGCTTCCCTGGAATAATCAGCTCCATAGTCAGAAGGAAAAGCAGAGCACTGGTGTTTGGCAACACACAGACCCCTCTGAACCCGCCCACAGGGGTCGGTGGCACACGTGTGGCACGGACACGGAGGTTAAAGAAGGACACACAGAGTAGAAAGTGTTCAAATACTGTGGGTCATGTCATTTGTCTGCTGCAAGTAGATGTGATGAGTGAAAATTCACTCAGTTGGTACAGCAAACCAAAAAACTAAGAACAGAAAAAAAAAAAAAGAAATTATTCTGTCAGGTGATTAGTCTTGCCACCTTCTCCTTGCCACTGGTGAACTGATGGAAGGGATGTTGATAGTCTGCGGACACTGGGACCACGCCCCCGAGGAGGAGCTGCTCCGTGAATGTTCTGCCTCTCAGTTTGCCCCTCTCCGGATGGAAACGATCTTTGCAATAGGAATGATGGTCATTTAAGAGTGGCTCCGTGGCCTTGGCCTTAGGGCCTCAGTGAATGAGTCTTTCAAAATATCCTAAAAAATCATTGAGTCCAACTAAAATTCAGTTGGAAGCCATGGGGTCTTCCAATATTAATCGGGAATGTCCATGAGACAAACTTTCTTGGGTTCCTAAGAGTACGGCACACATTCTCGTTCAGTCCTGAGGGAGATGAGTTCTGCTCATGCCATGGCCACCTCCCCACCAGTCCGTCCCCAGTTCACCCTGCTTATTTCTGCCAGGTACAGACAGGAAGCTGAGCGGGGTGGCCTGGTAGCAGAAGAGACACGGTGGTAGGCCTCTTCTCTGCTCCACATTTTCACGTGCTTTCATTGCTTTCTCTGGGATTTCAGTCCCTGTCAAGGACTGTTTTTAGCC